>WBMW01005650.1:239259-255341 GCA_013396635.1 Penelope pileata | reverse complement strand
CGGGCACGCCGCCCGGCCCCGCACATGCTCGCTGCGTTGTTTTGCAGCGCCCGCGGGGGCCGTCCCGTCCGGTCCCGTCCCGTCCCGTCCCGTCCCGTCCCGTCCGGTCCCGTCCCGTCCCGTCCCGTCCCGTCCCGTCCCGTCTCGGGGTCCCTCTCCCCGCGCCCCTTTGGCCGCCGCGGACCGAGCCCCGCGTTCCGGCTCGCGGAGGGGAAATTTGGGCTCGATGTTTTATTGCCTCGCTAATCTTTTCCTGGAGAGAGGAACCGGCGGGGTGCGAGCACCCCCCGGGCAGGGACGCAAACGAGAACTCCGATTTCACACCGATTTCACAGCGATTCTCCTCGGGGTTTCCGCGCTGCTCCCGCCCCGCGGCTCCGCGCAAGTTGCGCGCCCGCTGCGCGCCTCCAACGCCCGCGGCCGGAGCGCCGGGACCGGCCCCGCGTTGCCTCCACCGGCATCGTAGGTGGCCGTGTATATTTTTGTTGAAGTAGTGTTTATGTTAATGAAAAAGGCTGAGATTACAAACAGACCACTGCATGCCCGCGGTGTCGCTGCCGGATTGGTCTCGGTTGTGTACTTTAAACTTAATCAGTTTCTGGGAGCAAATATGATTTGATTTGATTTGATTATTTTTTTATTTTTGCATTATTTTTAGCAGAACTGCATTCGGGGTATATGGGGAGCCCCGTGGCACCCCTTCCCCATCCCATTGATTTCAAAGCTGCGTTTCCCGGTGCGATGGGGACGGAGCAGTGCTGCAGGGAGAGGCACCAAAGCAACAACCCGAGAACGCCCCGAAAAACAACGAAAACGATCCCTCAGCTCCTGGGGGTGGGCAGGGGATGGGGGGGCTCAGCTCGCCCTCCCCAAGCCCCCTCCAACCTCACAGAGAGGTTTCTGTGTCCTGGTGGCAAACGGGTGCACGTCCCTAAAACCTCGGCTATGGGCTGGGTCACACTCGGGGTTTTTCCATCCCGTGTGGAGCTCAGCAGAACCCAAAATCTGCTCCAAAAAATCCCTGGAAATTTGCTGTTTAAAAAATGCCATTTAAAATTTTGCCACTATAAAAATATATATACATATATATATAGGTAGATGATATATTTATAATTTCAGTTCTTGTAAATGCAAAGTGAGAAGGAATTGCATACAAATGAAAATCCAGCGCGTTGTTCAATTTTTTTTTAGGAGGGAGCAGCAACTGTGAACCTTTGTCTTTGATCTCAGAGGCTGAATTTAGGGTCCATTTGACTCTGATTTTCTCAACAAAAAGATTTCTCCAACATGATTCCTGCCACCCCCTTCCACTCTTTCTATCTCCATTTACATGTGTGTGCTCCAACTGGTGCTCATGAGTTCAAAAAATCCCATTTTTGCAGACTTTCCTCTCCCGATCGATAATTTCCACCGTGGGTCCCAGCAAAAGGGTTTCTCCCCCCCGGGAGCTCTGTGAGCAAAACGTGTGACAGCTTTGGCATCTCCCTCCGTTCCAGCAGTTGCCTTTTGTGGGCAAAAGCTCTCGGTGGAGCAGCCTCTCTGCAGCCCCAGGGTTTGTGCGTTCCGATGTTTTACTACTGTCGGGATTTTCCTCATTGACCGAAGGACAAAGAAAATCGCGGTGTGCACACATCGCTGTCTGAACGGGTCGGGAACAAAATTTGGGGAGCGTGAAAGAGTAGCAGGGATTGGAGAAAATGAGGGGGAAAGGAGGGCAAATGGGAAAAGCAGACCCAAGCCCATCCCCATGCCATGGCAGCGTCACTTTGAGCTGCAGGGGGGATTTTTTCTCCCTGTTTAGAGGGACAGAGGAGAGCCCTAAAACAGCTTTTTCTCCCTTAAAATATCTGCAGGGCATCTCCCCACGGGAAGTGGAGATTCCAGCATGAGGCTCAGCACAGAGCAAGGGGGTTTTCTTTGTTCTCTCACCTGCAATTAGCGATTTTTAACCTGATGCTGTTTTTTTTTTTTGCATTTTTTGGGGAGTTGGGGGGGGGGCGGAGAACATCATTTTTACCGTGGAGCGATGCTGCAAAGCGATTGTGGATGCTAAAATTAAAACAGCAGAGCAGACAGCTTAGGAGAAACTGTCACTGCCGTGCTGGTGCTGTCAGAGCCAGGTAGGCCCTGCGGAGGGGGGGCAGCAGGGCAGCAGCTCAGGGCCCCCCCAGCACTCAGCCCTTCCCTGGTGCTCACCCAGAAGCAGGGACAGTCCCTGTGCTGTGGGCAGACCCCTACTAGGGACCCACTAAAGGATGGCACAGCAGGGCTGCTCCCACGCTGGCACATACATGTACACATGTGCCCACGCACATACACACGTGTGCACGTGTCCATGCACCCATGTGCACACACATCCCCCCCCCTCCTCCGAGCCCGCATCCCACCGCGCCGCTCCCCAGCAGCGCTAATGGTGCCGCAGCCCGGCGGCGCGGCGCGAGGCAAAAGCACATGAAAGTGATGTCACATTAATGTCAGCTCACAACTCGAGCCCACACAGCCTTGATTGCTCTTATTAATCTTGCCAATTTGTCTGTCAGCACTTGGCTAAGCCCTAAATAGCCTCCCAACAGGTGCTTTATGCTTCCGCCACATCCCCGCTGCCCGGCACCCCCCCGGGAGCCCCGCTGCCCTCCCTGGTGACACTGCTGTCCATCTGGGAGCAGTTCCTTCCCCGGGAGGGCTGCAGGGGAGAGAGGCAGCCCTGCAGATGTTGTTTAGTCTGTCCAAGGAGGGCTCAGAGCTGGGGGGTTCACCAGAAGGAAGCACTGACTGTCAGGGAGGAGATGCTGCAGAAAGCAGGGGGTGCTGGAAGGGAATCCCCTGGGGGTGAAACCTCTCTGCCTGGGGTTAGCACCACGCTGCTATTAGGAAACACGTTCTCAATTGTTTTCTCGGGGGTTTTATTGAGAGGGGAGTGAAGATCAGAACAAAACCAAAGTCGCAGTGGAAAAGCCGCATTGCACCCTGAACGGTTTTATCCTGCAATTAAGCCGAGGGTCAGACATTTCCTTTGCTGTGCTATCAGAAAATCCTCGGGCTTATGGCAGTGTATATTCAGCCATCAAGTTCCTGCTGAGTATTGAGTGGTAGACTGAAATCACGGTGCTGCACAGCTCAATCTTCCCAGCACTGCTATTTAGCACAGTAGTCTTAAACACAGGTTTTGTGCGCAGGAAACCCTACTAACTGCTAAAGTGGAGTCCAAGCTGCTTTCCTGTATTAAAATATATATATATATATATACATATATTGGTTTGGCAGCTCTGCTGCATGGAACGGTTCACACGCAGACGTCGAGCCCCGTGCTTTGCAGCTCACCTGGGAGATGCTCAGCTCTGCAGGAAGCGCTGCCAAGCCCGGTGCTGCTGGAGCAGGCTCCTATCTGACATCCGACGTTGGCTGGGGCTGCTTCCAGCCCTGCGCTCAGCACGGCAGGAAGGAAGCTCTCAGGGGCATCCTCAGCCATTCCTCCCCAGCCTGCTCCAAAGCACAGAGCAAAACGCACCCACCGCTGGGGCTCAGGGCTGCTCACCCTTAACCCTTGGGTGCTCCACGTTGCATCCTAAAAGCTCTCTAAAAACACCGCCCATGGCTGCGAGCTGGTTCACTCCATCCTGACCTGGATTTATTATCAGGAGACAGACAGATTTTTTTTTTTTCTTTCTCCCCACCAAGCCATTTGTTCCAACCAATGAGACCATCCATCACGGTGTGCTGGAACCGACCTACGAGCCGGGGATATTCTTAGATACGCAGCATGTCAGGAAACGGCTAGCAGCCCCACTTGATGCAAATATTTGGACGAGCGAGAGGTAGGAAGGATTGTCCAAATGTTTACTGAAGGCTGTTGATAGCCCAAGGATTTATAACTGGTGCATAACGTCTGCCCCCACACAGCTCCTCTAGCAGGTGCATCCAGTTTCAGCGTGACACATGGTATGTGTGTGCTCTGGGAAAGGGGATGCAGGAGAAAGCACTTTTGCAGGTCTCACCTCCCTTTTCCCATCTCCGTTGGGGTTTGGAGGCCGGGGAGCAGTGGGATGTGGAGCCCAGGATGAGCTCCACAGAGCCCCAGCAGCCATTCACAGCACCACGCACATCTAAAGACAAAACATGAGCATCGAGTGTGCTTGGTTGGGATCTCCCAAGTGAAACCAAGGCTTTGAATTATTCAGGTCCATCGATATAATCCGTCACACTCTTTTAATGCTGTGACAGAGGAAATTCATGACATTATTCTAGTCGTTGCTTTTGCCATTTCACTTCCTAACTTGCGCCACCTCACTTGGATCTCTTTGGCCTCACAATAAGCCCTAACTGCTGCTGGGGTCATACCAGGCGTGCTAACAGATTGGGGTTAACCATTTCTGGCGTCCAAGTAGCTGCAGCTTTTTGGTGGCTTTGAGGACCCCATTGGAAATGCCCCAGCATGCGCTGCCAGGCAGCCCCTACACCAACAGAGGACACACACCCAGGACAGAGCAGGCTGGCTATGTAGAGATGGAAATACACTCAAGGAAAGATTTAATACCTTGTCCCATATCAACCAGCAATGGCATTCAATGGAAGAAAAGGGTGAGCTCCTTGGTACCCCATCCTGTATAACCTACTGCCTCGATGCCACTGCCCCAGCATTCATCTTCAGGGTGCAGGGAAACCTCAGAGGGCTCCAACCCAACCTCCTGCTCAGAGCATGTCCATGGCCCATGCGAGATCAGCCATGGCTTTGTGTAGCTGAGCCTTGAAAACCTCCAAGGACAGAGCCCAACAGCCACTCACACGGATAGTTTGGTAGCAGAGGAGCTGTTGGTGCCCTCATGTCCACCCCAGCAAGCTCTCAAGCTCTGACGTCAATAAAGCAGCCCTTTCAGCTGTAAGCATTCCTACCACCACATTACTGAGAATTCTCTGAAACAGGAGAAATGAGCACGGAGCTGAGTCACCCGAGTCTGCTAATTGCTCTTCCCTCAACTATTTAGTGAGTTCTGACCACGCTAGGAACATGAACGCGTGCATTTAGCATGCTGCAGGCGCCCAGACAACGTGCTTTTCTTTGTAACGAGCAGCAATTGTATCTGCTGCAGAAAAGCCTTTAATTCAAGACAGCCCTGGATAGCAGAGTTTGCCGACTGCTCAGAGGGGAGCACAATGGCCCTATTGTTTCGCCAAGGGAAGATATTTCTTAGTTGCACGCTGTCGTGTAAACTGTATGTTTTCTATTTGTTACCTGATTCATTTCAATGAAATTCCTTAGGTAGGTTTGAGACTCTGTTGTCCAGTGCTGGAGCAATGATAGAAATTATGGGATGCTGTACACCAGGTCATTGGTGTTACCTCGGGCTTGCTCAAAACAAAGGAAGGGAACTTGGTGTTCTTCATGGGAACAGAAATTGCGTAATAAAATATACGGAGGAAAAAGTAGTACATGCTCAAATTCCGAAGTCATCTGTTGTGCTTGGTGGAGATTTTCTTTATGTATTAAAAGAATTCAGTCCTGGTTTTGATGTCACATTCTCAGCGTGACCCTAAATGCGTAGTCGTAATTCAGACTAATCCGAACTCCTCTCTCCTATTTCTCAACAATCACCCAACGGTGTGGAAATGTGTTTCCTACTCAAGGATCTCGAGCTGGCCCCAAGCCAGAGGGATTCTGCGCGTGTATATGGTGGTCATGTTGTGCACAGCCCAAAGCCTTCTTCACAGCTGTGCCAACCATGCTTACACATATCAATCTCTTCAATTTGTCTTTGTATGAGCACTGGGATCGCATTCCCTGGATTCGCCCTCCCACAGGGATGTGGTGTGGGGCTGGGATTGGCCTCCCCATAGACCTCCCTTCGTGGACACTCCTTCTTCCAAACTTAGGGCCACCTTTGTGTAGATGCAGTCATTCTGAGATTTAAAAGATTGGTAAAAGGATTGGATTCAAGGCATTGCAGCCCCGGAGTACAATCCTATAACATGAACCTAGATGTACCCACGTTGCATGGGGACAATTGCAAGCTGAAACCCCTCTGGCTTGAGAGAGGGTCTGCTGCAGGTCTGTTCTCAGCCTGTGTCAGAGCAGGTTTAGGAGAGGAAGGCCATGGATATCCATTAAAACTGCAAAACCAGTAGGATTTGGGCTAGGCTTAACCAAAGTAGAAATAAATTAGCTCAGTCCCGGGTCTGTTCCAGTGCATTTGGTCTTGGAGGCTGTGGGCGATGGCTTGTGGTCCAGACCAGCGTGGTGCTTTTAGCTATACATAATGAGATGTTTTTCTAAAGCAAACCATTACTGACAGATTGAAAGGGTTTTATTCCGCAGGATTTTTCCTGCCTCATCTGCCAGGGAACAAGCAGGCCTCATTCAAACTCCATTTCCTTGGTGTAAATCACAGCGTGGGGCCACCTTATCTCAACCAGAGCCCCCGTGCAGGAATGCTGCTCTGTCCAGCCCTCGGCCACCCACCCCTGATCCCAGGCTCCAGCATCTGCTCCAGGCCCAAGCTCTGACCCTTCAGAGACACATTTTTGCAAGGTCAGGAGGTTGGGTGGTAAAAGGGGAGTGGGGAATGGCAGAGAAACAGCGGAGGCTGGCTCTGCGAAGGGATTTCAGGGGGATGTTTACACTGGCCACTAAGTGCAGGCTTGAGCCTGTTCTCTCCTCCAGATTCACCGCCCATCTGTGCTGTTTGCATGCAAACATGCATTAGGCACAGGCACGGCCCCAGCTTCAAAGTCTTCTGGATGAGTGTGGTCTATCCTTGGTCCTTGGTCATGCAACTTGAGCCAAGTAGAGCGAGGCCAGAGCAGCAAGGCAGCCAGCCCTGCTGGGCATCACCTGATCCCTGGGTGCTTCATAGGGCAACAAGGATGTTTTAGCACCAGTATAAAAACAGGGAAAAACATACAGGAAAGCCATATGGAAAAGGGGTGGAACACGGGAGAAGAGGAGAAACAGCTCTGTCGAATGGAAATAGATGGATGTCCATCTGAAATGGATGGAGTGCAGCTCTATGTGTTGCTCTATGTACTGTTTTCACTCAGCATAGAGTCTTTTCTTTGGTGTCGTGTTGTGGTGATTTGCTGCATCCTAGCAGAAGGGATTAGAGAAAATAGTGTTGCACTGAACAAGAAGCCAGAGCCCATACCACACACATCCATGGAGCCCTCTCCTTTGCACGGAAAATGTCCTTTGGGATGGGGTCAAAGAGTGATTTCAGGTGAAGTTTCTCTCTGAAATTTCCCTTTGCATTCATTTGGAAGGGCCAAGTAACTGCCTTCATCCAAGAAACAGCTGCAAAGGGGCCACTGGACATGGTCATCAGGAACAGGGAGGGACTGTTTGTGTGTGCATCACATCAGGAGATGTTTCGATAGCGTGTTCCAACCAAAATTCTGATTTTCTTAAACTGCTAAACTGAAAGCGGGTTGTTGCTTTTTGCACAATTGTTTGTGTATAAATTCTTCCTGAATGAAGAGGAAAATGTCATTTCCTTTCCTATAAGGACTGCTCTCAACATAGGAGACGAAGACTGCAGGCCATTGCCCAATGAAGGAAGGATTCGTTGTCCAACAGAGTGGGTTGCATGGTGAATTCTTCCCTAACTACTCATTAAATTAAGCTACCCCAACTCCTACGGAGCCTTTAAGTGAGTGGCTCATTTTCAGGACTGAATCACTGAGCCTGAGCTCCGGGAATCCAGCCCTGTCCATCACAGCCCAGGCTGCACCTCCCTGGGGCTGGGTGCCATCCCCATCCAAGCGAGCATCCCTGGGGCCAAACCACCCACCACAACGTCCCTGAATGCGACTCCCCTGAATGCTTTCCTACATGGGAGCCTGCTTTCTTCCCTCCCTCCCCCCGCCCTCCCCGGCGGTGCAGCTGCTCGGCTCTGCGAGGGAAAGGCTCCCAGATGTGTTTGGGAGGGAGCGGGCAGAGTCCCGAATTCCACTCCGTGCCGGGCGGACTCTTTGTATATTTTGTTTTAAGGAGAAAATATGCATCGAGTCCTTGGAGAAAGGCTGGGGACCAGGCACGTCCCTGTGATCACACCAAGAACAAGGACTGCTAGCCATCCACCCTTGGCTTCCCTCTGCTGTGTGGAATGGCAGCTCTTGGCATCCCTGGCAGCTGAAGCCCATCTGCATCACACAACAGGTCCCTAAAAACCCTTCCCTGGCTCAACACACCCCAACCCTTCCAGAAAACGGCACTTTCTGCAAATACCAGCGAGCCCCACTGCACCTAACCACCCACGTTTGGTATTTTTGGTATTTTTGGCTCGCGAGCGATGTGCCATTTCAGATCAATAAATATTCACACACTCCCGAGTGCTTTGTGGAGTTGGTTTCGTTGCATTTCAAGTGCATTTTGCTGTGGCACTTGGTAGCTACGCGGTTATTGCGTGAGCCAGTACATTTATGAAGTGTTGGCCTTCATTTAGTTAACCACTTCATTGATGTGTAATATAAAAATAGTATGAAACTAATTGTTTCCATGGAAACAGGAACCCAGCAAATTATTTAATATCACAGCTTGGCAAAAGAAGAAGAAGAAACTGCTGTAATTGTTCCCATTAGCGAAATGCAGAGGATTCATGCTCAATCTCTGCTGCACTCGGTTTCACTTCTGCTGTGAATTAGGAGACAAAAAGTCAGCAAAGAACCACATAAAAAAGCACTGAAACAAGCTGTGCCTTATTGAGTATTTGTAGCTCTGCCACCAAAACAATTTCCCTTCTGCTTTACAGGTTTCTGGCCAGCAGCTCCAAGGACTGTCACGGCCGCGCTGTGCATTTGGGGACGTCATACACTGGGGCTTTAACCACGCATGGAGGACACCCCGACCACTACTACATTGGGGAAAACTCCACTTTTCCAGTTCCCTGAAACTCCCACCATCCCTGGATTTCCTCATCCTGGCAGCCCAGTGAGGAGAGGCAGATCCTAGCTAAATCCCTTATGGTCTGGATGCCATGGGCCATCACCCACCAGATCCCCCTGCCTGGTTTCGGTAAGATCGATGCCCCTACAACACCACGGTGAGCAGTGGTGTGGAGTTGTGAGTGTCCTGGAGTGGAGGTCACCTTCTCCATCCCCACAAACCCAGCCCCATCACATGCAGTGGTAAAAGAGAACCAGCAGCACAAAATCCATCCTGATTTCCGCACTGATACCTGCACAACCATACTGGCTTCTCCAGAACAAAGAGACGTAGACCTGTTCTGTCCCAGGGTTTCCCACTAGGCTAATTACTGCTAATTGTACCACTTGGCTATCTTGCCAGCCTCACTCTGAGCAGGGCTGATAGGGTATCAGTGAGATAAGGAACACTTGGGTAGCGCAGGTAACAGAGCTGCCTTTGGGAGGGGTTATCTCCCCCGTCCTTTGGGGACACTGAGGTCCTTAAGATGGGAACAGGGGCTGTCATCCTCCTCTGAGCTTTTTGAGAAATGGTGCAGAGGATTTTGGTGACTGTATCTGCAAGCTGTAGAGAAGCAAGCTGGCATTCATTTCATAGTAATTCCTTTAAATCTACTTCGCATGGGGATTATTCGTTTGAGTTGGTTTTGTTGTTGTTAGTGTAACACTGTGAAATGAAGGCTTCATCATGTTCCCCCCCACAGAGAAATAAACTCTGTTCTTCTAACAAATGCCGTATCTCTCAGATCATTTGTTGTTTGTCACCATCTCTGCTGCCCTACATGAAGCAATTCAGCTCCCACAGTGGCCTGAGCACTGGGAGCACTAAGTAGGAATTGCTACCACCTGATTGCCGAAGAGGAAACTTGGATACAGTCTTCTTTGGAAACATTTTTTGGTAAATTACTTGCAATAAAACACTTGAAAATTTCACGCTCAGAGAAATTTTGTGTAGGAAGTGCACACACTGAGCACACTCAGCTTCTGGCTGTGAATACACAACAGCATATCGCATCTGGCAGGTAGGACTTAGTGATACACAACGCCTGGCAACATCAGCACTGATGTCATCTTGCACTCATGCATCTCAGTGCTTGCTGATGCTCAGAAAGCATCACCACTGCATTTCATTGAGGCAGGTGTCTTACATGGCTTATCCATGGCCAAGCAACACACTCCCAGGTGTCCTCTCACCTGAAGCTTAGGGCATTGTCCACGTCCAGTATCTCCATGTGTTGGAGCAACACTGGAAACTTGGAAAGACAGAAGGGCAGACAGGCAGACAGAACATTTTCTTCTACAATACACCCTGGTCCTCTGCTTTTCCTTTAGCCCTGCAGGGTCCGGTCTGCGTTCACTTTGGTTTAAGTTACCGGAGTTTCTCAGCCTCTCGCAGTGAAGCTCATAACAAAGCCTGTGGCCAGCTCTTTCTTTGATAATTCCTTTCCCCCATTTGTTTATCTCAAGTACTGAGCTTTGTTCCAGGCCCAAAACCAAAAGCCTTTCTACCCTGTTCTCTTCTTGACTTGTTGCAGATGTAACGAAATAAATCTTTAGAAAGAACAAACCTTCACTTCCTCTCTCCCATCTGATTCAGTCGCAAACCCCAGGAAAGAAAAATAAATCACGATATGAGCTCACCCGCTCTTGGAGGATACCACGCTACCCCTGTAGGCCACCATTCAAACAGGACATGTCCATCCCTTGGAAACATCAACGAACGCAGCAAATTAATGAGCAGCATCAGCCTGGGCTGTGACATGAAACCAGCCCACAAAACCAAAGCCAATTGCAGTGCCATGAACCAGGAGATCCCAGATCTCTACATTCCTTTTCCCATTCATGGTCTGTTGGTGGGACAAAGTTCTAGTAACCATGAAATTCCCATTCTGAGTGCGGCTGAAACTGAGGGTGGATAAAAGTATGTTGTGATCGGCCTGAATCGTGGCCGATGTGATGGCCAACAGTGGGTGGGAGTGTGACCATGCTGCCAGCGTCCCCCCAGGGCCCATCCCTTGGGCACTGAGGGGCAATGAGCACTGCCAGCTCATCCCACAGCCCCACCATTCAGCCCTGCCTCTCCCCCGACACCCACCTAATGCCTTGTAAACTGGAAGTGGAAAAATCAGCTGCAGGGTGTGTTTGTTTTTCTAAATTGGCCATAGAAAAGAGGTAGCAATACACCTCCAAATAGTATTTCTTCCTCTCCTGAGCCCGAGAGAAGTCTCCATGTGAAAGGTGTGTTGCCCTTCCGTCAGCCATTACAGGAAGGCTAAATGCGACCAAGTTACAGAAGCTGTGTCTCCAGTTGATGGTCTAAGATAACAATAGACTGTCTTTAAGGTGGGGAACATAAAACTACAAAAGCACCGATCTGGATTTATACCAGGTAGCTTTTATTCCTTCAAGGATACTCAGAGGGAGATGAACTATAGCAGAACCATGAATTGTGCTGAAAACAGAAAGCATTTGGTCCAGACCCTTGCTCCAGAGGGCTGAACTGAGACTTTCCTTTTCCTTCTTCTTCTTTTCTATTTTTAAACAAGAGGTCTTTGCAGTTTTGAAACAATCCATACAGTTAGCGTTGAAGAAAGTGTAATTAGACACCTTCAGAACTGGAAGAAATTAACTCCAACCACAGACCGTCACTCAGACCGTTATTTAATTATTCTTCCCAAACGTAAAAAGCACTTAGATTTAGAATAACAGGAAAGAACTCTAACTCCTCACCAAGAGCTAAGGCTCTGACTGGGAACGTGTGCATGGAAAGCCATTGGGCTCCCAATCCAGAGGACGGGTATGGGGACGAACATCTTTTGCACAACACTGAGCTCTGAAGGATGCGATTGATGCTTGAATGGCTGGAACACAGTCAATGGGAGTGCCCGGCCCGAGGTGCAATGGTCTGCAGGAGAGAAGATCGCCTTCAGTTTCCAACATGCCAAGGAAACCGCTGAGAAATTGCTGTTTTCCTTCTCCTGCAGCACCGGGCAGAGCCGTTGACTCACCCCGTGCTGCAGAAGCCTGGCTAGAAAGAGATTATTGTGATTTCTGACTGTTTCTTTCCTAACTACAAAAGGCCCCATTCATCTGGGCTAATTTTGACAGGAGAGCAAGGGGTATCAGTAGCATGAACTGTATCTGAGCGTCTCGACCGCATTTCAGCAAGCCATGCTTGTTGGCCAGTTCCAGCCAGTGAAATGGATATCCTTCGTTTCAAGCTTCTTAGTGGATCGTTTCTCTGGTTCCAAACAGAGGTATCTTTTCTGGCTGTGGCAAATTTGAAAAGTACTGACGAAGCAGGGACGGCTGTTTTCATGGCAAAAACAAGAGGCCATTCAAAAAGTGGGGAAAAAGCTGTTCTTGCAGTAAATCCGTGCTTCTGCTGCAACCAACACACCAACAATCGTCTACCTACACGCAGCACACGTGTGCAGCAGGGATGTGGCCAGAACAGTGAATCTCTGCCTTATTTCAAACGGCTGAGCAAAATGTATTTTTATTTTTTTAAAAAAAATGCATATGCAATGCTTGATTTGCTTAACCACCAGTCTTCGTGGAGCTCAGCTGGGACTGCCTGCGTGTGTGGGAAGAGCTACAAGATAATTCCTTTCAGCAGATATCACTACAGTCCGTAATTAAAATGTACGAGGTTGCCAGTTGCAAAATTTTTAAGTGATTTCATCTGTATTTGGGTGATCACGTCTCTCTGAGCGGCTCGTTTTAAATGGTATTCCTACTTCCAGTGCACAAAATAGTTGCTGGGTGAAAAATAGTTTTGTCTTCTCCTTGTAGTCTCCAAGCAAGCATCTAAGGCAGCCTGGAGAGGCAGAGCTCAGACCTTGTAAGCACATCCCTTCATCAGGGAAATCTTGGGTGAAAGCTGCTCAAAAAGTGCTGTTCCAGACAGGGAGTAGAAGGTGTTGAGAAAGTTTAAAAAAAAGAAAAGAAGGAAAAAAAAAAAGGCTAACAAAAAATCTGGCACCTCCTAAATCAGAGTGACAATTTCAGCACAGTGTTTACATGGGGCAGTAAAAATAAATTGCCTGAGACTGATTATACCCACATGCCACTCGCCAGGCAACAGGGGTGTCCCCCAGTATTGGAAACCAACCGTGAGGAAACACATGACAGTGGCAATCCTCACCCCATGGCAGCATCGGGGCCAGCACTGCTTTCTTCCCAGCCTCCATAGGTGAAGCAAGGTGGTTGTAGGGTATCCTGAAGCTTTGACAAAATGTGCTGTCGTGGTCCCATGTGGTTTTCAGCCAGACCTTCCCTGAACCCCATGCAGAAGTGAAGGGACCTTCATTCTTCTCTGCAATAAGAATGAGGAATATTCTGTTTTGTCTTCAGAAGAGGAACTCAGAGCATCTCTGCCTCATCCACAACCCACAGAAAAGTGTTGTGTGTCAGCTTTTAGGACATCCTGATGACATAGATATATCCAGAATAAATTCTGCCCATATTTCAGTCACTCTTTGCCTCTGGATTTCCATATGTGTAAAACATCTCAGTTCTCCAGCAGAGCAATAAAGCAGCTGGAGATGGTTCCCTCTGGCTGATGCTGAGGAGCAGTGCCCCAGCAGCATCCCCTGCGTACAGGAGGGGGTGAATGCACACACAACACGCTCGATCAAAATGAGTAATGGAAGAAGGCGAAGATGATAGCATCGCTGTTATAACTGTAATGACTCACAAATGCTATTTCGATGGTTTTCTTTGAAAGAAGTACACAAAACCCAACCAATTTAATTAAAGATCTCCAAGGCTTTGTAATCAGCACGGCCACAAATGAAGGCGAACCTGCTTTCATGTGGCAGAATGCAAGTAGTATTCCCATTAAAATTTAAAATGAAAATCAAATGAAAAAAGAGAGAAAAAAGACATTTCAAAGGGTTTTGTTTGCAGTGATACTAGGACGTGACGTGAAGAACGTGTATCCCCATGTGATAGAATGACTGATCAGCTTAGATAAAGTGCAGTGGCTTCTGCCCAAAGTCAGCACGCAGAAACAGAAACGGGGCTGCTGAGATGTTTAAACCAAAGAAGTAGGATGGGTCACTCAGTAGACAGCTTTTATTCTTGGCAAGCAAGCTCTGAGCACGGAGAAAGTGAGCGTTTTTGTCCTAAGCGTGACCACCTGGGACTGGTCTGCTCGGAGGAGCAGGAAACACCGTTCAGCTTGACCTGATAGAAATAGCTGCTGTTTCCTCTGCATCCCATCACCAGCACGGCTGCGAGGTGCACGGCATCCCCGCATGCATCCAACATTGGCTGAAAAACATCAGGGAAATGGCGAGAGGGCGGATTAATCCCGCTTGCACCGAAGCAGCCCGTGATTAATGCAACTTGGATGGTGCTGTAGGAAGGCGGATGGCTTGAAAAGATGGAAGGAAGTCTGTGGCGGTCCTGACTCGATACTATAAATGGTATGTGGTCAGTTCTGCTTCAGAGGCTGCAGCCAGAATTGGATTTTTATTGTGTTTCTTGTTAAAGCAGAAAAAATGTCAAATAACTTCATCAAACTCAAAGAGCCCACGATGATGGATAGGTCCACCCGTCATCCCCACTGCTGAGCCAGCCCATTTTCAGGGCACGGGCTGTGAGCTTGGCCAAGTCCTTTCCAACAGCCTGGATTATGCTGCAAAGCCTCTGAGATCTGTGCTTTTGGCAAAGCCTGGCAGTCCTTCCAGGCAGCTCCAACCTGTGCTGATAACCAGCGCTGCTGAGCACTCAGGAACATCCCCCCTGCCCTCCCCTCCCCTTTTACATCTGCTCTACATTTGCATCTCAGAAATTAGAGAACTTTGCTATGCGGAATTACAGAGCTGGGGCTGCAGTATGGAACTGATTGGGTGTTCAAGCTAAATAAGACGAGTTTAAAGATCTCTCCAGGAAATTGAGTGGAACACCCAAACTGACATTCGGTATTAAATATTATATTTGTGCAGTTGCTCTCTATAGCCCGTTGGCACCGAACATCTGGGAGCAAGATTTATAACATGCAGAAACTGAATACCTGCTCAAAATTATGCTCATCAGAGCTCAGAAATTAAAATATTACTGTGTACACTCCGAGCCAGTCCATTCCTAAAAGGTAGGGCTATTAAAATATGATTAGCTGAGCCATATCTGGTCTCAGAAATGTCATACACCATTACAACTGAAAAGACTTTGATGCGACGCTGTTGGCAAAGCCCCTTGCTCCATCAGCAGCAAGATGCCAAAGAATGAACCTTACAAATGTTTCCCCCAGCACCAGGAGGGAAATTAAAAAGAGAAGGGGAGCTATTGGATGTAGAGAATGGGGTGTTTGGGGCTTCTCCGTAGGGCAGGCAAGAGCTGGAAGGTTGCAGACTACGATTATTATTATTAATTTTGTTATTATTTGATATGGAAAGAGTCCCACTACCCTTTGCTGCCTGTTGCATCGGGCTTCTTCATCCTTGCCCAGGGCAGAGGTGGCCCCATGCCATTCCCCAGCCATTCCAGCAGTGCTCCATGGGTGGTCGAGGTTGCATTTCCCCCGTGTAAGAGAATAAAATCCAAACAACAGCCACAGAAAACCTGCAGGGATTGGGCTCAGGTTGGGGTAATTACAATCTTCTGCTTCTTACAATGAAAACAGTCATATCTACACATGTACATATATATGCATATACATAGATACATACACATTTCAAAATATAAAATTATATATAATTATATGTTGTATGAAATTATATATTGTATAACCTATACATTGCAATTAAATCTATCTATAGGAAAACTTTTGCAGCCCATGATTGTCTCTCCTAATGAGGCAGATTGCCCTAATTGCACAGCATTAATCATTAAATATTTCTGTGCTGAAATCTCTGCAAGGGCTCAGCTGGGGGTGGGCACTGAGTTGCTGCAGGCAGAGCCCCCAGGCCTGGGTCACTCCAATGAGCTCAAAACCTCCCCTGGGGCTGGGCCAGGCAATATTGTGCCCTCCAAACCCATGGCCAGAAGTGGGTCCAATGCATCAACCAGGCAGTGCAATTGCAACAGCAATAACCCTGCCTGAGCCAGCTCATTTTCTCTGTAATTGAAGACATTTCCCATGGTTGGGTGTTTTTTTTTTTTCTTTTCCTCCAAGCAGGTTACTGAGAAAGATGAAATTTGGGGGAGGGGGGGGGGGGAATAGG
>WBMW01005650.1:172518-238891 GCA_013396635.1 Penelope pileata | reverse complement strand
TTTTTTTTTTTTTTCTTTTTCCTTTTTTTTTTTTTTTTTTTTTTCTGTCTTTCTTCCTCCCTTCCTCTCCTCCTGCCTGCTGTGGAGGAGCTGGGAGCTGCAGTGCATGGGAAAATGGGAAAACTATTGGGAAAATCACTGGGAAATAAGGTCTCAAGGGGCAGGTGGCTCTGGGAGCTGTCCTGTAACCCTGGCCCAATCTACAAGAAAATAATTTAAATCAATTTAAATCAGCAAAGCTGGGAGTGTGTGTGCCTGCATTAGCAGCATCCCCAGGACACTGAGGGCAGCCTGCAAGGAGGAGGGCACACGGAGCCCATCACCTCTGGGTTTGTGCATTGCGCAGCTGCAAGGCTGGGCTGGCTGAGCAAAGAGAGCTGCTGGGGTTTGGTCTGCTGAGGGCTGGGTGGCAGCAGGGAGCTGTTTTGCCCTTCCCATAGTTCCTGCGTGCCTCAGTTTCCCTGTTCGTTTGGGCGGTGGTAGCAGAGCTCAGAGGAAACAGGTTGAGACCCAGCTGTGGAATGCCACCATCACCCTTCCTTCAAGAAAAACCCCACTGATCACTTTGCTTTGAGAAAAAGCCTCTGACACAGCCCACTGAGCACTCTGGATAGCAAATCACCACCCAGAACCCAGCTGGCTATTCCCAAAGCCCTCTGCCCACCTGGGTACCACTTGGATGCTGCCCATCAGTGATCCCTCTTCATCCTGGCTTCCCCCCCATCATAGTGATACTGAGCAGAGCCCCAGGGCTGGCACACAGGCTGTGTCCCTTGATGTCCCCCCAGCAGCCATGTCCTGGTGAAGCACCGCTTGCAAAACAGCCATGCACTGATTTTTTTTTTTTTTTTTTTTAATTGGAAAATAACCAAATAACCATGTTTCCTGTGTTTATACAGACCATGAGGTAAACCGGCCACAGGAATAGGGGAGCTAAGGGATGTGAGATGGGAGCGAGGGCTGCAGCCAGAACAGGGGGGGATGGCTGGGGGGAAGCATGAGCCTGTCCCATTGGGGACAAGTGGCATGGGATGGTCTCACATGGGGAGAAACAGCACGATGGTGGCTGGGTACCCACTGGGCATCCTCCCTGCTGGACTGGGGTTCAAGGGGAGAGGACTTGGGAGAAGGGAAATTGTGTGATTTTAGGGAAAAAGGGACAAATTAGACCTCATGGGGAATGCAGGTGTTTCTTTCTACAAGAATGCTGTGACAAGTCTGTTGCAACATGTGTGACCTGTCAACAGAGCATGGCAGGAGGATGCTCATGTCAGGGCACGAGGAAAGGGGAGAGGTGCACTTCTCAAAAAGGTGCCACCTGATGTGAAAAAATTGGTGAAAAAATTAAAAAATCAACTCAAATCTATATTTAGCTTTTGACTTCAGACCCAGCGTGTGGATTCCTATAGTAACATCTGCTGTTCCCCTCCCCTGTTTAATTTATGGCCGTTAACTTTAGGGCTAAGGACAGTTTATGGAAAAAAACACCTGCTTTCTCCTACTCTCAGGGCAAGGGTGGAATTTTCTCTGACTCTGCATCCTAAATAAAGCTCCTTTCCAGGCCCCGATGATTCATAGCACGGCTCACGCACACATGCCTTATGTTAGGAGGCCCTGTCAGATGCTCATGCCCCTTTCTCCAGGACGTGAGCTCAGGCTCTGAGCAGAGCTCATTTATCCACATCACCAGGGCCATACAGAGCCTGGGGGAAACCTGGGCCCTGGGGTCCCACTGTGCCTACCTCTTGCAGAAAGGCTTTGTGTTATGGTCATTGGGATTGCAGTAAATCCTTCCAGTTTGGGGCTGCTTGGCTGTTTTTGCTGCATCCTGCACCTATCCCAGCAGGCTGCATCTTCTCCAAATGCACCTTACGCATGCACCGAGCTCAGCCCTTGCTCTGTTTTCTCAGCAAGGCAGTATCTCATCCCTTCAACACAGATCCCTGGCTCTGCTGCTGTCATTATGAAAGATTGCCCCCAGCTTTCACTCTGGGTTGCTTGTCAAGAACTAATCAGAAAAAAAAAAAAAAAGTAAAAATGGGAATTGTTGGCAGCAAAAGGAAGATAAAACCCGGACACTCATCCAAGCTCATATATGAAAACCGATAGGCAGCACTCACACAGCACACAAAGACCCCCCACGTAGTGAAGTGCTGTGATTTGGAGCATCCTGCAGTGCTGGAGCCCCAGCAAAGCTTAGCACACCCCATGCACCCCACGGAGCACAGGGTGGGGGCTCCTCAGCATTCAAAGCGGGGCACAAAGCAAAGTGGTGGTGGTGGGGAGAAGGCTCTGACTAATCTTGTAACCTTTCCTTTTAGTGTTTAAGAGAACCGAAGTCTGTTTACAATAAAACAGAGTGATATTTTTCATCCTTCCAAATGGAACAAGGGTTATATAAACAAAGTAACCTCAGACACAGCAAACACCTGTTGGAGAGAACTGGCTTGCAGAGACACGCACAAGCTATCTGTCTATCTATCAAGGCCTCCCGTTGACTTGTGGTCAAGTTCAAGTTGAAGTGCACGGCACAGATTTGCTGATGGAAGAAGGCTGTGATAAGCAAAAGCATTAGCGAGTGCCCGTGGTTTCTGCTCGGGAGGTTAGCGGAGGAGCAGGAACAGCTTTCTGCTGTTTGAAACCGAGGAGTTTAGGTCTGAATTTTCCTAAATAATTTCCCAGCCAGATTGGAGCAGTTTTCCCTCTTCTCTGGTATCTCACTTCCAAGAAGAAACCCCAAATTGGGAAGTTAGGGAGTACGCTGTCGCAAATCTCCCCGTCTTCCTTCTGCCCCCTAGCTCAGGTTTCAGTCCTGCACCAAAATATGTAGGCTGCTATTTCTTCCAAAATGCTGCGGGTTTGATTTTTCTCCCAAACTAATCAAATTGAACACAACAGAGTGCACATAATCCTACAGACCAGGCATGAAATCATTAAACCCTTTGGCTTCAGCGGTGCCTTGTGGTAGCAAGCTCCACACATTAATTATGCATTTCTTGCCACGATACGAGGCTCCGTGGTATCTTTACTAATTACCAACCTTAGGCAATTAGATCGGTTGTGTCATTTCCTTTTATTTTGCCTTTTTTCACAAAGGCTTCTCAAAACCACCCAGAACCACGCCAGGAAAGTCCTACACCTGTGATCCAGCAATGGTTTTGGACGAGCTCTGAAGCAATGCAGAAATGGAAGATCTCCAAACCCTGGCTTGGCCTGATTTGTTGGCAAGTCCTCCTGATATCCCTGAGCTGGAACTGGCTGCCCAGGGAAGTGGTGGAGTCCTCGTCCCTGCAGGTTTTCAAGAAGAAATGGTGTGGATGGATCGGTGCTTGGACTTGGTGATCTTTTCCAACCTTAATGATTCTATGATCTTGGGAGCCTGAGGGGAGGATAATCCTGGAGATACTCCAGGGTTCAGCAGTAGGCAGGTGTGTTTGACGACTTGCTTTACTGTGTCATTTTACTGGAATTGCTGAAATGAGCACAGATTTTTTCAGCAGCGAGCCGGAAGAAGGCACGTCATTCTCCAGAAGCGATTCCCTCCAACCTGGGGAGTGATATTCCCCATGAATTGTGAGAAGAGGAATTTTTGAAGCTATTGTTCAAAACCATGATGAATTTGATTCTCATTATTAAATTTCCCTTTTTTTCCCCACCTCAACAGCAAGACAGAGAAATATTATTAATTCCAGCACACCATGAAGCAGATTTCTCTGCTCGCATAAATCAGCCTAGCTCCACCGAAGCCATGGATGCACGCCAACCTGCACCTAGTCAGGAATCTGTCCTTGTATTTTTGCATCTTGGCTTTTGGCCCCAGATGAGGCTGAGGAAGGCTCCAGCAAAGCACCAACCACCTGTTCACCCAACATTCGATCCCAGCAGACAACCTGATGCCACAGGACCACGTGTACCAGGACACGGCTGATAACGCGCAAAGCGAAACGCAGTCTTCCGCCCTCTTTGCGTGGTTGTAACTCTTCTGAAAGCCTTGCTAAAAAAACATTTTTCCACCTGTAATGAGAGAGGCTGCCTTGCTTTGCCTGGGCTCTGTAAGTGCGTGCTGACAGGCTGTGTGTAATGTCATCTCCCTGCTCTCAGCCCCGCTCCAAGTTCGGAAATCCATCGGGCGGGGTGGGGCACTGCTCTGCTGGAAGGGGAGGGGGCTACTTCATTTTTAAGTTTTTGTCTTCGTTTTTCCAAAGCTTTCAGGCTCTAGCAAAAGCAAAATTAGTCCCCAACCCATACAGTGCCTCCAAACCAAGTAATAAACTGAGACAAATTTATTTCTGTATCAAAATAAGAGGTGATTCTTCTGTAGTACAGCAGAGCAGAGTGGGTTGCTCTTGATCCTAACCTCACAGGTTGATACAGATGATTAATAATAAGCATTATGATTAATAATAAGCATTAATGGAAGTCATGTTGTCCTGTGGTCACTTGGTACTCAGTTCGCTATCTACACACAGCGGACTCTGAACTCATTTCACATAAAATTGCCCAAACTTTTACATATCTATATTCTATGTATTTTATCAAATTAATTAATACTCATAACCCACTTGGGTCAAAGAATAGAGTAATTAAAGACTAGAAATGATTTCCTAGGCTGTTATACTCTGTGTGCCAAGGAGATGTGCTCACAGGGCTCCTGCTGGGCTATGTCCCTGCATAGGGACTGCTGTGCCATGCAGCTCCTCCATGCACATCCGATGTTTGCCAGCCATGGAGCTGTCACCCAGGCTCTTGTTTTCCAGCAAACACCAGTCTGAATGAATGGGAGTAATGAGGCGTGGTGAGAACGGTGTTGTGAGACAG
The DNA here is from genome assembly GCA_013396635.1 of Penelope pileata. Taxonomy (NCBI): domain Eukaryota; kingdom Metazoa; phylum Chordata; class Aves; order Galliformes; family Cracidae; genus Penelope; species Penelope pileata. The sequence continues at coordinate 234,073 of WBMW01005650.1, read as the reverse complement.
TCCCTTCCTAAATTCAACAAGAAATTCAGGAGTTTGTAGAGTCACAGCTTGTTGGAGTTACACCAACTATGTTGGACTGGTCCCAAAGTCACAGCAGCCCTTTGCATATCTTTCTCTTCTCTGGTTTCTCACATCCTCCATGCATCACGCTGTCACCCTCTTCTCTCACCCTGTTCCTAGACCACACCAAGAGATGGGTCCTTGGAGAAGATGACTTCTAAAGCGTGCCTTTCTCAGCCCTTCCAGGTCCTGCTCCACCTCACAGACTTTGCATGAAGTTGCATTGCCATTCAATGTGAGTTATAGGAAAGCTCAAGCCAAGAAGCTGGACCTGAGCACCCATGTCCAGATCCTTTTCTCTGAGTCTATGCTCAGCACATGGGTGGAAGCACTGCATTTCACTAAGATACTCACCACCCTGCTGTGCCAAGCCTTGGTCACACACATCTCTTCTTAGTTTGCACCAATCTCCCTTATCTACCAAGACAGCAGTTTTTAAAGAGCAAATTAACTCTGATTTGGCTTCCTGGTGCTGCACGTAGGACATGTTTTCTGCCTCGTTCCTTGCTCTTTTGGTTTATCTGTCTTTTCCTGTGGAACTCTTCATGTACATGTTGGGAAGCAGACAGTAAGTCACAAAGCTCTTAACATTTTCTCTTTGTGAGGAAATCTGGCATTTCATCTTTAAATACTTATTCAACTTGTTCCTTAGTATAGTCTTAATATAGCTCCTTTACAGTGTTCCAGTAACAGCCAGGCACCATGTCATAATAGTGACTCATCTTCTTATCCAAGACTATACATATTCCTTACAAAAACACACAGCTGAGCACTCTTAAATATTTATCTCATCCCCAGAAGAGAGATAGGCCTAGTATCAGTGGGTCTGAGCCAGCATTTGCATCCAGGTTTAGATCCTGAGTTCTCAGCTCACGCTGCATTCTCTAGGAGGCTCAGATCTGAGCACCCAGAGCTTGCCTATTGGCTCTGCTCGGAGGTCTTTGTACTGTTTCCTGCACAGGGGTGGAAAAGCAATCCCATTCCCATCCTGAGAACTTGGATGAACCGAGCAGAGCAAGGACACAAGGTGAGTCCAACATGTACTTTGTAGGCTCATTCCTGCAGGAGATTCTTAAGGGTGAGGAGGATGGCTGGGTGTCCTGCAGCCCAACATCTCATTGCCAGTAGGAGTCCTGGGAGGAGAAAACATGATTGCACCTTCACCTTTGGGCTTCTAACGCGGCACTGTAGGATTGACTTGCTATGGATCAGGTCAGACTGAATGCCGAGCCCACTTCCACAGATTTTGCAACATCACAAAAAGCACTGACACTAGCCAAGTCGTTCCCATATAAACAAGAACAAAATCAAGTGGATGAAACTTGGATCTGGACATCGGTGCTCAGATCCAACTTGTTGGCTTGAGCTTTCCTGTAACTCACGTCCAACTTGGGCAATGAGAGCAGCAGAGAACATCTTGCATGACTTTCTCTCCTTTTCCAGCCTGTCCAAGGAGTCATCATTGTCCCAGGCAACAACTATCATTCCTAACACTCAGTGCTTTTTGCATTTACACAGACACACTCCCTCAAGGTCACCTTTTGGCTGCTTCTTTCCCATCTCCTGGAGTCCAGCATTATCTCTGCTGATTGTTTCCAATTATAACACATTCTTGATTTTTTGACTTTTCAAATAACATTGAAACTTCTTCCAAGCTACTTTCTCTTCCTGCCAGTACCTTTTCAATCTGATGGGAGATGCATGTGCCTTGTATCTCCCAGGACTGACAGCTAACTCTAGGCACATGGGCATATGTGATTGTGCCAAAACGTTACATATAACACAAAAATTCTATGATTCTGTGAAAAACGGGCTAATACAAAGAGGGTTGTAAATCAATAGCTGTTCAAAATGCATCAATACTCATCACAAGTTTGTTTCCTAAGTTCTTGGAAAGCTAAACGGTGAAGGTACAGACTAAGAAAAAAATAACAAGCAGAGACTGGGATGAAATAACAGCTCCCCAGCCTGTCTCTTCCAGAACCCTGCTGGGCAGGCGGGCTGCCTGTGGATGGAGCTTTTAATACCTCCACGGGGGAGCAGCCACTGCAACACAACTTCATGCATTAAGGGCAGACGATCCACTCTCATCCAGGTGGTCCCACGAAAGGCTTTGCAGGATCACAAGTCTGGATCTGCTCCAGATGAGCGGCTACGACTGCTTTGTATGAGGTCTCCAGAGAATCCAACCACAGCCACAACCACCTCCTGGCTCTGTCCCTCTGCCTTCACCTTCCCCCTCCAGCTCCTCCCTTCCAGCAGCAGCAAGAGCCCATCTTGGCTTCAGACAACAACACGCAGCTTTGCCTAAGCCGATGAGAAACCTTGAACTGCTTTTTGAAAATCCCACTCCCACCAAGGCCAGTGTCAGGCCCTCAGTGTCTGCAGATCTCACCAAAGCCAACGGAGCTTCACAGAAAGGCACCACCTGACTTACTTGGCTCTCAACCTTTGATTCTTGACTTCAATGGGAAGAAACGCTGGGCCTCCGTGACTTTTTGCTGACCCCAGAAGAGTTTAAGCAACAAACTGTTCTCTTGTCCTCTGCAGCTCCCAGAGGAGCTCTCAGTGGAACAGACCACGAGCGAGTGCAAGGTGAGCCCAGCACTTGGAGAGCACAACAACGCCGGGGCTGAGAATGCTAATTGTTCTGCATTGCCCCCAGTGATTTTAGCATTTCATAATTCCTCTGCTGGCTGACAGCTGGATTCTTCTCTAATTAGAAACCAGTTGTAGTTGAAAAATCAGACATTTCCTGGAATTTAAATAGCCAATTTTCCACCAGTCGGAACCCAGCGACGCAACCGTACAGTTCCATTCCAAACATGCTGGAAGAATTCATAGGAGCACGCTGGATAAGTACGGAAAAGGGGATTGTGATGACTTGGCTATTTTTCTGCATTCAAATACACTCATTCCTAGGTCTTCATGTTCCAGCTAACTTGTAAGCCGCTTTTTTTGTTTGGTTGTTTTTTTTTGAAGAAGGAAATAATACTAGTCATCAATGAAATTGCAATTCAACCTTTTTAAAGGGCAGCACATTCTTAAATACTGCAGATAAGTCTGTTAGAGGCAGAGTTGGCAGCTGACTGTACAACTATTCATTTATGCTTTAGGAAACATGCCTTCATTCACAATCAAAGCAGAATAAATATTGATTTTTCCTTAACTGGTTGATTCAGGACTGAACCATTCTCTCTCTGTTGCAAATTACTATGATAGTAAGGAATAAAAAACTCAAAACTCCCAAGCCTTCAGCTAGTGAAAAAGTAAAAGGAAAGGGCTTGGACAGCTGCTGGTCTCCAGGAAGCTCCACGAGCAGAGACCTACAGCCCTGCATCCTAATTACATCCTTGGGGAACAACAGAGAAGACAGAGCCCTGAGCACACACCCATGCAGGCAGAAAACAGCAACACCGTTTGACAGCACACCTTCTCAGCTGCTCTTTTCTCTTCCAGAGCACACAAATGCATTTTTTCAGTCTATCTCCTGTGGTCATGGGAAAAAAATAACCCTTCAGCTGTGTGTGATTAAAAAGGGTGATGCTGAGTTTGCAAGCAGCCCGAAAAGGGAGCTGGTGAAAGCGTGTCCCTGTGAGCCGTGTACCATGACCTTCTGGAGGGATGCCACTTTGCTGCATCCTTGAGTTAACCAAGAGAGGATGACTGTAAATGCAAAATAGGCATTGCATGAAGTGACCTCTGGAGCTGAGATGGCACAAAGAGCTGCCCCAGTCTGGAAGCCCTGAGGCAAGAGCTTGGAAGTCATCTGCATACCAAATACTTTCCAGAGAAAGCTATTTTATTTGAGAAAGACATGATTCAAAAAAAAAAAAAAAATATTGTTTTTTGTTTCTTTTTCCTTCCCCTTGGGGCAGCTGGGTTTTCCCCAGAATATCCCATTCTCATGGATTTTGACATCACGAGTGAGAAGCGCACGAATGAAATCTACTGCCAGAGTCAGAATCAAAACCCTTTTTTCCATGAGGATGGGTCAGCAAATCACCTCTGGCTCACCCAGAGGAGGTCTGTGCCAATGAACCTCTCTTTCACTCACTTTTCCTTGAGGAAGGCTTTCCATCCTCAGATGTAAGCTGCCTCTGGCTGGCAGCAGGGTGCTGTGCTTTGGGTGAGGGGCTGAAGGAAGGCAGCAACAATTTGCACGTGCACACACCTAGAGGCAAACCTTGGGACCTCTCTTCTCAAAGTATTTGCACACCTGAGATCTCACAGTGTTATCCCATCCTCAGCTCACTGAGAGCACAGGTGAGAAGCTGTGCCAAATGCTCTGGAAACGACACGGATCATCACGCTCCATAGTTTGTCCCTAGACAGCATCCTGTCCCACGCATGGTTTGCCAGATGCACTGAGAAAGCTTCCCTGGCCTTCAGCGAGGAAAAGAGAAAATAAGGAAGAACACCTGTTTTAAGGAATAGGAGCAACTCTGGAGAGCATATGCAGAGGCTTCCAGAGGGGTTTTAAAACCGACTTGTCAAGCAACTTAAATGGAAATGTTATTCCAAAAGTTTATTCTAAGATTTGTGCATACTTAACCCATAAACCCACAGCAAACAAACACTGTATAAAAGCCCCGTGGGTAAACAGAAATAACAAAGCCCTCATGGATCACTATGGTTGTGCTGGAGGAAATCTTTTCGGAGGAGGCTGTTGGACTCAGTGCAGTCTTTCTGCCAGTGCACAGCTTTCTACAGCACACAGGAGAATATATTTCATCTCGTGAAATGCTGCTCAGTGGGGACACTGAAGCCTGCCCAGCAAATCTATGATGCCAAGCGAAATCTTCGAGGACTTATTGGTGCTTGAAAGGTACGTGAAGATTTTTAATATTAAGGAAGGCTCAACAGAGATGTCTGTTTTTCATAATTGCACAGTGCTCCCAAGACAGCTGTTCAGCCATCTTGAAAATCAATGTTTTGATGCCCTTTGAACCTTCTTTTCCTGTTGAGTGTCTCTCCTACAGGTTGCTCCCCAGGATGAAAACAATAAAAGCAAATATATAACAGTAAAGGCCTGAGGTTAATGTCTTTAACAAGATAATGTTACTTAAGGGAACTGTAAACCAAATCATTCCTAAATTCCATTTGTTCTTTGCAATCTAGGATATATTATGAAACCATATGTGTGTGTATGGATGTGCATGCAGTGTGCAGGACTTTCCACGGTGATATAACTGCATTTTCACGTCGTGTATTCCAGTATTCCCATATCACGTAGATTACTGAGAATTACTATTATTCTAGCTATCAGTTGGCTTATTAATAGCTTACTGTTACAGCTGGGCCATAAAGGATCACATCATTGCGTAGCTGGCTACAAGTCTAACGTGCAAGATCTAAAAATATTGACACCAGTTTGTTTTACCAAGTAGAATTTCTTTCTTTGGATTTAATATCAAAAGGCAATTCATTCCAGCAAACTGGCACATGCCCTTAATATTTTTTCATTTTCACCAGAGAAGAACTTGGTGAAATTACTTCAAGCTGCATTCCTTATGTACATATGAACACGGGGGGAAAAAAAAGAAAACTTGAAAGGGTGAATATTCTCCTGATGCGTGTGTACTGTTTTTTATACGCAGTGAAAATGTATCCCAAAAAATGTTCAGCTTACTCTCTCCAGAAGTTACTTAGATATTCCCTGCAATTCAATTAACTTCAAGCAAATTTGATATGGAACGAGACTCTGACCCTATGTGTGTTTTTTCTTGATTTTCATGGAAATGGTAGATATAAATAATTGCAGACCAAAGGAGCGAGACTAGTTTATTTAACTTTGTATTATCTACTATACTATAAAACTTAGAAATAAAACAGAAACATAACCCTACCAAAACATTTTGGAAGTTGTCCAGAAAAATCTGAGGACACTTGTTTTGACTGATATCTACATCACTGGACTCATTTCCAATAACGTGAGTTAATGGAAATCCCTGCCAGTGGGATTCCATCATCACCCTGTAACAACACAGCTCTCAGCTCCATGTCCCTTCAAACTGCAAATCTACCTAGGCAAAAGATAAGAGAACTGAGGATATGGCCACCATCACGCCTTCCCCCTTTGCACAGCGTGTTGTCCCTACCCTATATGTAACACTTGTGTCAGAGGACAGCAAGTGCTTGGCGTGAGGTTGCTGCATGGATCAGGCAGCAGGGTATTTTACTGCAAATCAAGAATCTATCCAAGTGGTCAGGATGGAAGAGAAAAAGCTCTTCAGCATTATTATGGCAAAGTAGGCTTAACCATTCCTTTTAATACGGGCAATATCTGCATTCCCTCAAACCACTGGGGCTCTCTGATGAGCATCGTTGTGCCTGCGATACTGTATGGACACACAAACTGGAGGCTCCAATAAGTCCATGGAAGAGCATAAGGAACAGCATGGTCTTGGCTGGAAGAATTTCCATCTGGGATGGAGAATATATGTATGTGGAAGCCAGAGTGAAAAGCTGGCCCAAGGCTACCTGGTAGATCAGCCTCAGAGCCAAGGACCTGCATCATTTGTGTCTTCCCATGGGATCACCAGGTGTCTCATTAGTCTTATGGGCTTTGGCAGTTATTTCCTCATTGTAAGAGAGCCTTAAAACCTCCGGTGCTAGCCCAACCACCCCATGATGGGCACCCAGCATCCCCCATGGGGCACACCAGAAGGATGGGCTGGGCGGAGGCCAGAGGCCATGGGCTCTGCCTTGACGTGAGCCACCTGCGTGGGCAGCAGGGCTGCTCTGGGTGGCTCAGGTTTAATGGGGTGATGCAGGCTTTTACCACTGCTCTGTAAAATGTCTTTTGGAAATGGAAACCATATCCCTTTCTTCTTGCACAAATTGCATATTTTCACGTCAAAATGTGTTTTTAGGTAGGTTCTGAGCATTTCTTTTGCTTTCTTCGTTTTAACTACAGATCAGCCCAACCTCACCATGCCACTGCAGCTGTTGGTGTAATACAGCCTTGGGGCTCGTTAATTGTCAAAGCGCTTCCTTCTATGCCTCGGCAGGAACATCACCACACAGCAGGAGCAGAACTGATAAATCAGCCCCATTCCGTCATCTTTTCCAGCATCTGCTCCACACTTTTCCCAAATCTGGTTCTACATTATTTCAGAACTGTGGTACCTATACAGCTATAGGAGACAGATGCTGTTTAAAAGCAGCAGTCATTTTCAGATATATTTATGAAAAGCAATGGATTAGAAAGAGGACAGATTTTCTTGATTTGAAATCTGTTCCCAGAACTGAGTATCTTCTACAGAAGATTAAATGAAGGCCTCACCGTGTGACTGTTAGAAAAAATGGAAGAAAAATTTCACTGTCACTTAGCTTAAACTTTTATACTGGAAGAAAAACCTGAACCATAGCTTGGCAAAAGAGAAAGCTAAAGGGAGAAGATTTGACGAACATCTAATTATGAGCAGCAGGCAAAGGGCATAAGGAACAATTGCTTCATATTTCTCAGAAGCTGGAAACTTCAAATTTAATGGTCAGGCAGTGGTTCTGAAATAAAGAATTTTTTTATGCCTCACCACTGCGTGCCATAAAATCCATTGCCCTAAGGATGCTCTGGGTGCTGGGTGCATGAATGGGTCTGAAGAGACAATGAGAAATTCCTGGGAGAAAGACCCAGCAGAGAGGTGATGCTGGGCTGACCCAGCCTGAAAAGCTCCATGTTCACCTCTTCCTCCAAAAAAAGATGGTGTGAATGATCATGTCCATTTTACAGATGGGAAAACACAGGGATGCACAGGTGTCAGCTAGCAGAACCTGAGCTCTGCATTTTGTCAGACAGCAGAGAATCGCCACATTCTCCTCTGGGGAAAAAACTATTCAATGTTACATTTTCTTGCCTAAATTAGTAAACTCAGCATATTTATACCTAAAAACCTTTCAGCACTTTTGAGTCTCAGCTCTGTTCTCACTGATTGAAAGTTCATGCTGTTTTGCAAGTGATTTTTAGAGACCAAATACAGCAGGGTTCTCTCTGTGTGTTTACCGGTGTGAAATTCTCATTTTGGAAAAGCAGCCTCACTGGAACGGGATTTGGGATGCGTGGAGGTGGAGCCAAACGTATCTCTAGCATTTGTGCCAGAAAGACAAACTGAAACTCCATACTAACAAACATTCTCTGAAACAACTGCAAAGAAACTTTTATTTCGACCTCCCACTGACAGGTTATTTTTAGATTTTTTTTTTTTAAAGAAAAAAAGCCCACAAAAAGCCCCCAAAATCTTTTAATCTAATCTTGGCTATATTTTCCCCTCCAATGCCTAAGGGATACAAGATTATTTAAAACAGGAAACCTTTGATTTCGGAACTTTTATGTTTTTGCAATGTCCCAGTTCAAACTTACCAAAAATAAGAATAAAAAAAAAAAGCGGGTTGATTTTTAAGTGAACAGCAAATTGCAGTGTGGGTCCAGGGCTGATTCTCCCACCCACTGGAACTGCTCCTGTCCTCCTGGAGCAGGATGAGGCTCGTGTAAAGGGTTTGGATAATCTCACTCTTTAGCAATGCAACTTCAGGGGCACGTGAGAGAGCAGTGTCCCTTTCTGTGCCTTACAGGAACAGTGGGAGGTGGTGACAGACGCATTAAGGACCCTCCTGGGCATTTGCCTTCCCATTAGCACGGCCAGCATGAGGTTTGCACGCTGGGTCAAGGCAGGACCGAGCATCTCCCTGACAACAGCACAGCCATAGGGTCCTCCCCCTGTCCTGCCGAGCCCGGTGGAAAGTTTCCCACTGACTTCAGAGGCAGGAATTAGGGCCATGAGAAGCATGTGGATGGCACTAACCCATTTTTCCACATTGCAAAATATGTGTATGCAAGAGTGAGCGCAAAATCCAGCCCTGCCTCTTGGAGAGGAGCCTCATCTCTTCACCATTGCCCTGTCCTATCCAACGTGCTGTCATCCTGCACTTGAATAAATCTGTTTCCTTCCTTCTAAGAGAACCTTGCTCTACTCCTTTCCCCACCAAGCTGGTCACACTTCTTTTATCATCAGCATCACCTCCCCAGTCCTAAATGAAGAAGCCTTTGAGTGGCAGCTGTCTGTCACTCCAGGTGACAGCACTGGCTCAGGGCTTTGACTCATCCAGCTGGGCAATTCATGCAGGCATAGAATCATAAAACCACAGAATCATTAAGGTTGGAAAAGACCTCTCAGGTCACCAACTCCAACTCCAACCCCAACACATCCCCACCATGCCACTGAGTCATGTCCCCAAGTGCCACATCTCCACGGTTCTGGAGCACTTCCAGGGATGGTGACCCCACCACTTCTCAGACCGCCTGGTCCAATGCATCTCCACTCTTTCTGAGAAGAATTTTTTTCCTAAAAGTGTGCTCGTGCAAACTCCTATTATTTTCAGTGAAGCCATCCCTACAGTACACAACTCAATGGAAAAATTGCTCCTGACAACATTTCAGCTGGCTGGGGGCCCATACGGCGCAGAAGACCTCAGGATTGAGTGTTGGATCTCCATCTCCCAGCGATTTTCTTTTCAAGTTTAAATAAAAAGCCTCTTTGATGCCTCAGTCCTTATGAGGGCTCAGAATGATGGCATGTTTATTACGAGAGATTAATTCTTTTTTTTTTCTTGGAAATTTCTGCTTTGATTCCTCTCGTAATTTATAAGCTTGCTGAAAGCAAAATGAGGGCAAAGAAGCTGCTCAGTGGAGATCTTACTGCCAGGACCTGTCACTTCCATCCTCAACTACTTTCTAGTGGTATCATGGATGTTGAAGAACATGGGTAAAAATGGATGGGAATACACTTGTAAAGAGAGGGCTCTGCATCAGCACCTAAGTGTTTGCAGACCGGGAAAGGTAAAAAATTCATGTGGCGATACATTTCCTGCAAATGTCAATGCCCAGAAAAACAGGAAAGTTTCTTCACATGTTATAAAGAAATATATACATGTATGTGTGAATATTGAATTAGGCTTTTGCAGATGGTAGAACGAGTGCCAAGCTCAGCGTGTGTGGGGCAAATCAAACTTCTGCACACAGAAACTTTCCTCTTCCTCTCTGTGTAGGTTAAGTGGGAAATTAATAAAGGCATTTCATCAAGCCCCTGATAATTCCAACGCCAGCAGCTTCACGTGGTGCCTTTTCATCTCAGCTGAATTATGGTTATGAAGAATGTGATAACGGATGTTCTTCACCGGGAAGCTGAGAGAATTGATGTTTCTGTTGAATTTGCCAGGCCCGTGGGCTGAGCCTCAGATATATTGAGCCGACTGTGGTCAGGGCTGGTTGTTCTGGTAGCAAGGATGGGTGTAGGGGACACCACAGCATATCCGTGGCTGCACCAGCCAAAATCCCATCTATGAACCTACCATTTTTTCTGGTTGTTCCTTCCCTCCTCCTATTTGGACACGACAAGCTGGTGGCTGCTCTACCCCATGACAAAAACTGAAGCCATCACAAAAGCCTGGCAGAGGACTCCCTCGTGTAGGAGAAAACTTGGTTGATCTGGGTGAACTATTATTATTTATATGATTAGGATAGGAACTTATTCCTCAAGCCTGGACTGAGAGCACTATGGGGGGAGAGAAAAGCGACAGATAGGGACTCTGCATCCCTCATCTTGCTGAAGCTGCACGTACTGCTTTGCACATGGGATGAGGCTGAATCTGGTTTTCTTACGTTTCAGAGGTGGTCAGCTATCAGCTAGGAATCCAAAACCACAGACGAGAATAAATCTTAGAAGATCACTTTTAACTCACAACAGTTAGAATAATAAAAATAAAAAGCCTTCACTGAGCTCTGGCAAAGCCATTCCTTTAAAAGTTTAATTCTTTTCTTTCCCCGTCAAAAACGATGGTTCCCCTTGCCTTTTCTCTACCTTTAATCCCAGCAATGCTGCGTTTATTCTAGTTGACCATGTACTTTCCTTCTCCTCTCCCTCCCCCTTGCGCCAGAGCATTAATGAATGGGAACATTTTTCTTACTTTCAGAGGCATTGCAAAAGGTTTCAAAGTAAATTCTCTGGAAGCCCAACAAGAGCCCACACTTCCCCCTGTAGCGCGTTCATGGCGAGGAACCCAGCGAGGAGAAATCACCGTGACCCCATCCTCGTCAGGAAAAATAAATACATTTTCTTCCATCCGAGCTCCAATCCTGCGTGGAACAATTTAAGCCTTTCCTGCCGCCTCCAGACATTGAGGTTTGTAATTGAAATCCTGAGGAACAGAATTGGCCAGCAGGCAAACAAGAAACTGTCACCCCTTTGCATCTGCTTTGATTTTGGATGATTTAACCAGCCAAATGATCTTTGCTTTTCATTAATATTTAATATTTTTTCCCCTCTCCCTGAGCAGGGCAAGGTGTTATTCGTGTTACTCTCTGGAACCAGGAATGAAAGCTTCCATGCACCCTGCTGCTGTTGAGCTGCCTCCAGCCCAGCCCGGAGCCGTCGCTCTGGGGAAGAGAGGAAACCATTTGGCCTTTTGGGAGGCTTCAAGAGCTCAGCCTCTCTGCCAGACAGCAGCTCTTAGGGAAGGTTTTCCAGTGGGATGCCTGCCTGTAGGAAATCAGAGAGACCCGAGCAACCTCAAAGCTGATGTTGCTTTGACTAGCACCGGAGGACCTCCAGAAGTCTCTTCCAAAATAATTATGTGGTTGTCACGACTGCTTTGGCATAGGGATCTCAATATTCATGAGATGATAAATCCCAGCGGTGGGCTCTGGTTTGCAGGCAGCTGATGGTGCAGCACGGCCATGCCCTCGGGGGCAGCACAGACTGGGAAGCAAACATCACCAGGAGCAAAATGCTCCAGATCACAGAGTCAGGACGTGGTGGGAAACAGTCACAAATGAACCTCAGATCAGCAAAGTGAGAAGGCTGGGTGGAACCAGCAAGGTGGACTACAAGAACCTGGAGATGTTGGGCTCCAGCACCCAAATGTCCCTCCAAAACTCCAATTCTGAACAATAAGAAAAATCCCTTCTAAGGACACACATATGTAAACACGAGAGGTTGGCAGGTACCAGCAGAGCTGCAGTAAATTCCTGCAGACCTCCTGGCTTATTTACGAGGCATCTCAGGCACTATAAATGGCTTTTATTTTTGTGAAAAGGAAAGGAGGAGGGGAGCAGGACAAAAGCAAGGAGACCTGGCTTGAGAAGACACCCAAACACATCAGGGTGAAGAAGCTGTGCAGTGCCCTGGGTGGGCATCATGCCCCTCCTCTGCTCCTCTGTACCCCCATGAATCGTGGCTGGCAGCAAGCAGCAGTGACAACGTTTATTGCTATTTGCCTTGGCCTCGTGCTGATGCTACAAAGGCTGCTCCTCCACCCGCTCTAGGTGACCCTGACATAAGGAACATCAGCAAGTGATATCCCAATTAAAACTAGCTGGAAGCCATTCAGCGCATATTTTCCCCTTTCCAAGACATTTGGGAGAAGTCTTTTGTTTTCCCTGGGCACAGATTTTTACTTCTTTCCTCCTTTTTATTAGTGGAGAAAATGGCATACCCAGACAATTTCTGCAACACTATCTCTCTTCCTTATTTTGGCTCCATCCTTTATTTTCATTTTTTAACCGATTTGGGGCTGAGCTTTGGAAAGACTGAAACCCTCCCTAGAAATATGGACAACAAAAATAGATAAAAAGTAATAGCCCTTAGTTATGAGCAACCCCTCAAAGCTCAGCTGACATCCAAAAAAAGCTTTCAGGTCCATCCTATGGGCTCACCTATCGCCATCACTTGGTATTGCATACACTCAATGCCAAACTCCTTCCGATATCAGTTATAGGATCCCTCCCAGATGTTGGCCCTAACCCAAAGTGTTAGCACTTGCATGTCTTCCCACCTGCGTGCTGCTTTACCTTTGGAGCTAGAAGTGATTCTTGTTGACTGCTACAAAAATCCTGCACATCTGGACATCTCAGAAATGCATTAGTCCCTTTACTGGATTAACTTTACAATAGCCCTTTCCATATATTCCTCTTAGACACATTTGTCCCATAAAAAAATCTAATGGTCCTTTATAATACATCTTATTTAAACCTACCCCAGCCCTTTGGTTAATTGTTTCCGAGTTAAGGAGCAAGCAACTTTTTCCATGAACAACAGCAGTGTGGGAAGGCCTCCAGCACAGCGCATCGCAGGAAACTTTGGGAGAAAGCAACCAAGATGTGCTGGATAGAGAGCTCGGTTTGGTCTTTCCAGTTTCCTTTTCCAGTTCTAAAGCTCTCCCTTTTTACTGTCTAGGACTCTTACAGTTTTGATGCCGTGATAGGAATAAAAACTGTGTACACAGATTTAATAATAATGTATGAAAAGACTATCGTCTTGCTGCTCTGTATATCCTACAACAATGAGCACTTTAACAAACATAAATAAAAACAGCTTTTCCCCTTCTGACTTGTCCCATGAAGATTTACTTGGGCCTCCATATAATCCATGGGATTTCTGAAGCTTTTAGTTTTAACCAAGTAATTTGTATGGCTGCCCGAGATGCTTCCAAATGTGCGGTAACTCGATTTTGGTCTGCTCCCAACCACCTAATTAAAACCATGGAATAAAATCACTCGGCTTAGGTGATTCTTAATTCTTCTTTCTTTCTCCTTTTATTTTTTAATCAAAAGAAACCTTCTGAGTCACATATCTGGGGGGTTATTCCAAACAGCACTTTGGAAAGGGCACACGCTGGAAATCCTATATAGCAGCGGAGGAGGGTTGTCACGCATGTGTGTAGAGCTCGTTTAGACTGGATGCCAAAGGTTATGGTACACAGGAAAAAAATCAAATTGCCTGTGATCCTCCTCTTACTGCAGCATCCCTTTTGGAATGATGTAATGAGGAAAAGAAGATTTCCCCTTCCAAAACCTTAACAAGGATTTTGGAACAGTTGATGAAGGAGCAGCCTGAGGGGAGCCCAGTGCAGATGTCAAGGGGTGAGGAGCACCAGGAAATGGTGCACAGCAAAGCCTCACACCTCGTGGGAGCAGATCTTGAGAAGACACCAACAGCATGCTACAGACTGCCCTTCGTGGGGGTAAGCTCAAGGAACCAAATGCAAAAGCTTTTCCCCAACAGATGCAGCCTACTTGGAAACAGCAGCCTGCGAACAAGACGTGGCTGCTCTCCTTGCCGTGTCGGTACAGCCAGCAATCAGGATCTGGGCCTTTTATTGTAATTGTTCAGCACAATAACATAGATTGAAGTTTGGTTTTCGCGGTATCTGGCTAGGCATGCCGACCTGATGTGGATCAAAGGCTACATGGTAGAATTAAGCAAATATAATCAGTGTAATATGATTCATTCTTGTCCTGCTGAGCAGATGTTTGAACAGATGTCAGGTGAAAAAAAAATATGTGCTGGGGAGTTAGCGCATTATTTTAAATTAGTGCATTTAAGAGACGGGAGTATCTTTGTTAATCCTGTTTAAGGTGAAAGTGAGTATTTATGACTTTGGTTGCTTGGAAGTTTTCCTCCCTTTGCTTTTAGTGGCCAGCACTCACTAGTTCCCTTGTCAGAAACACGACAGTGCTGGTGGGCTAGGATGCTTGCTCTTCATCACCTTGGGAAATAACATCTGACACGCTAAGTAAAGAGAGGGTTAAAAAGTTTGGGTGACTATTGGGGAAAACATTCAGTTTTGATTGTTATAGAGTTGCTGTCATATTCTTGGGAGCTTAGTGGGGTGCTTGCTGTTTGATAAATGCCCTTGCAAAAAAAACAAACTTTTTCTGCCGTTTCTAGCCAGCACTCAAAACCCAGAGAGCCCTGTTATACACCTATTTAGTCACATAGTTACAGTAACCAGGCACAAATTTGGTAACTACTGAGGCAATGCTGACCTACACCCTCATCTAGCTGTATATTTGCAGATGTGACCACACAGAAATCCCATCACCCAAACCAAAGCCCATAGGCATCTCTGGAGCAGACCTCAAGTGTACACACTTTGCATGGCCAAGAACGTTTCTGCAGTGTTTAAAAGCTGAGCCTCCTTTGTTGGTCCAACCTCTATAACCCCTACAAAGGAACTCGTAGTCGATAAAGAGTTCCTTGGAAGAGTGTCTGGAGATGACTAACTCATCTCACATCCCAGATATTCAAAAGAAAATTGCCTGGCCTACAAGAGTAGCAGTGTAGGGCAGGTTGGAAATGAGTATCTTACATACTCAGGGAGATTTTTGTTTGATTGTAGCCCAGGTTTTAACCAACTGATGGGAAAAACTCAGGTCATGGTTGGCTTTCTCTTACCAGCTCTGTTGGCTGGAGAGCTGAAATAGTCCAGTAACTGCTCTTAAAAAAGGAGAACACAAAACTAATAAATGGGAAGATCTGGGGTGGCTTTGCTCCTCCACTCAGCACTTTTCTATCAGAGAGGAACATCGAGCCCTTCATCTCCGAGGGTCATTAATTTCTTGAGTGATCCTGGATGGCTTCCCAATAAATCTCCCTTGGGATGATTCCTTTTATAACTATCTCATGTTGCTGGGGAAAGTTCCTCCAGCCAGCATATTCACTCAGCCACCAGCGCTGCCTGACATTTACCCTGTGATGTGGCTTCGTTCATGGTGTCTGGCTACACAGAGCATCCACATAAGGTCATTCTTGGGAGAACAAGCAGTTCCTCAGCCATATTGTATTAAAGCATCAGCACTTGGTAAACCATGCTCCAACAGCAAGCCTCATCTTTGCCACTGATTTGAATACTTTTTTCTCCTGTTTTATTCCCTCTCCCTGTTTTCTTTGCCATCAGAACGCATTGCAGCTCTGTTCATAACGCAGAGTTCACAGGCTTTGGAAACCTTTCAACTGGTGAACATATGTGCCTGAAACACACGCCTGCATTGTTATAAAGAGCATGGATCTTGCTGGAGCTCCAGGGTTCCACAAGAAGTGTTTGCAGCATCCTGATGCTGCATCTCTTCCCAATCCCAATCTGCTCTGCTGCTGAACCCCTGTGACCCTCACCCCATCACTTCCCCTCCACGACACAGTTCCTTCCTATTTATTTCACCCACTCCTGAGTTCGGTCGTAAATCAGATGACAGGTTGGGTATTGGATCCTGAGCTGAAGGCTCCTACCTGAGCTCATTTCCAGTAGAATATTTGTACAAAGGCTTTGCTGAAGAAGCCTTAGGAAGAGCAGGAGGAGGAATAAACACCCCTGCATTGCTATCTTGCAGAGTGAGCTGCAACAGCCCCTTCAGATGGCAGAGGGGATGCTGCTCTGCTTGCAACTGCTTTCTGTCCTGCTTTTACCCGGGAGTTGCATCGTGATGCTGCTGGTGGACAGGGACCAAAGGGATTATTTTAATTTTCAAAAACAAAAGAAATGCTCCAGGCAAAATTCTTGCACACGAAGTGCTCTAGCCCTAAAGGTGTGATGAAAGCATAATCCTGCACATAACCCTCAGTTCTGCTGCCTAAAATAATACTCCAGGATGCTGGCAGGGGAATACTATGCTTCCTGTGAGTGTTTCAGTTCACATTCTCCCAAAAATAACACAGCGACTGTTAACACCTGCACTTTTCAACGTTTCCTTGCTAACAACAAGGAGATTAATGGGTTCCATTGAAAAAGACCTTTTTGACCTCATTTATGATGTTGAGAAACTCAGGAAATTGCCTGCTAATCCAAACCCTGATAATCCCAGGATTCTCTTAAAAAAAAAGAAAAAAGAAATCAGTGCTGAAGACATGTCAGGAGAGCTGTTTTGTCAAGGTGGAATAGGATCACTGGGCATCCCAGATGGTGGATCCCTGCATCACAGAAGGAGCTGAGGATGCAGGAGGAGGAATTACAGCAGATCGTGTGCACCACTTCATTTGACCAAGGTTTAGCACTTATTTTGGAAAGCTGAGGAAGTTGGGTGCCCGGGGAGCTTCCAGCACCTCCCCAGGGGCTCAAGATGAGTCTGAGCTGATGCAGATGGATCCCAGGGTGACCCAGAGATGCTGGCCCAGCAGCTTCTGGTGGCTTCTTGCTGCTGGGGGCTGGCAGAGGGACCAGGAGCTGCAGGTCGGCCGCTTCTGGGCTGCCTCAGCCTGGCAGATGGCAACACTTTGCACAGGACCTTAGCCTATGATTTTCAGAGGAAGTTCTCTTCCAGCTTTTCATACACAATTTCAGCCTTCTGTTTTTAATTTTGCAGAAGGCTGGGAGATTTTTTTCTTTCACTCCTCTTTTCTTATTGCAAAGAGAAAATAGAATGAACCACAGCCTGCCCTTGACCTGCCCAACTTGTCTGTACCAGGAGAGGAAGCAGGGACAGAACCACCCTCTCAGTTCAGAGCAGCAGGTGTGGATGTGCTTCAGGGCAGCAGCACTTCTCCTGGAGGATGTAGCAAGGATGCTCCCGCAGAAGGACCAATCCCAAATTAGAAGTTTGTACAAAGCAGAGCTACTTCTCTCCTTTTATGTACTTTCCTATAATCCTGTGTGCCCCCAGTGAAGCAACATCAGCTCCCAAAAGCAAAGAAAATATGTTTAGCTACAACCCATATTGCTGTCACAACATTTTTCCAGAGTTAATCTGTGCACAGAAACCAGTGGCAGTAGCAATTTTCCCCCATTTAGCATAGGGTGCAATACTGTCAGGTGTGTGAGCAGGAAATAACAAAGTACCCCCATTGTAGGAATTTTTACAAATTGTACTCAAGTTGTTTTGCAGGTAGCAAACAGTTCGGGCAGGGAAAACGATGCGGTCATTTCAATCCTTTTGCTCCATAGGAAGTTTTTAGGCAGCTTCAAACAATTGGGGCTCAGAAAGTACAGCTGATGTGTGTGTACACAGCCATTTGCAGGCAAAACGTGGAAAGGTCAGGCCATTGAGGCTGGGAGCTGGAGCCCATTGTTCAGGATGCCGGGTTCCCCATGGACCTGCAGGAAGCACAGGGCAAAGCAAAGGCTGCCCTTGCCAAAGTCTCTGCAAATATTTTCCCAAGACAAAGTTTGTACCCTGCTTCTTAAAAAAATTTCAAAAATAAGTAAAGAAGGGGCATTGTAAGCATGTCCAGGGAAAAAACACCTTCAGACAATGAAGTATGTGCATGTTATCCAAATGATGATGTGTACATGTGGGGGTCTTGGTAGGGCTTTTTGAGAGACATCAGCTCTGATCTTGTCATGATAAAGGGACGCTACATATAATACACAAAGTGTGTATAGATGACCTCCATGGGCATGGGCATCTCCTGAATCTCATCAGTGATTTCAGCTGGGAAACTTTATCTTCCACACAGTGAGACAGTTTTTAACCCTCTTCTTCTTTGTCTCCCCCTGCACACCACTTACTTGATCAGACCTAAATTCAAGAAAATTTGATCAGAAGTGCACAGTGACTTCACCATCTCCATCTGACATGTTTATTCTCAAGACAACACTGACAAACATTTTCTAAAGCCTGTTCCTAAGTCACTGCTTTTTTCCATGCTTCTCAATCATTTCATTTTTTCCCCCAGAGACATTATCTTCACATAGAAGTGAAGATAATATAGTAAACAGAGCACAGAAACACTTGTTTATCAACAGGTATCTGAGAAGCAAGATAACATCACGTATCTTACACATGAGTTTTCTCTCAATGCCATTGCCTGGATGCATTTACTGACTTCTCTCCTGATAGTGCTTTCCCAAAGCTGAGCACGTGTTTCTATTCAGTCTCTAGAGCTGACTACAAAGTCACTATCAAGGCGGAACCTGATCTCAGACCCAGTGCAAGCCCACGTCTCAGCATAGCATTGAAGTTTATGCTTCACTGAGCAGCATTAAAGATCTCTTTCAAAAAAGAAAAAAAGTAGAAAAGATGGGAAGAAGTTTCGAAAGCTGGAAATAGTCTACCCTTCAACAAAAAGAATGAAACAGAGAAAACAAGAAACAGAGGTCTGATCAATGCATTACTCCAGTTTTACGTAGGTGTTACGTAGGTGCAGCAATTCCATAGGTTTTGTGTAGCTGCAGTGATTCCAAGTTGATTTGGGAGTCTTGGGTTTCTTTCCTATACAAGAACAAGACAAAAAAGTAAAAGGGAGCCTTCATACTTGTCCTGTCCACACCTGGACTTACCCCAGATGATATTCATTGAGGGGCCTGAAGACTCTGGGATGTTCAGGAGCCATTTCTGAAGGGCCCAAGAAGAGTCAATAGCCTCAAAGAGATAAAGCCTGTGCTGTCTCCAATGGTGAGAAAAGCAGGGTGTGAAAATCCTCCCTCCAGAAAGCAAATCCTGAGAATTCACTGGGAAATGGCACTGAATGGAGTGATTTACCCGGCGTAAAAGCAGGATTAGTCTCAGACAGCTTGAACACATTCTGAGAGGGGGGGAAAATGCCGAACACTGATGGGTCTCAAATGCAAGAAAGCCAGACTGCAGCAGTGGCTCCACCCTACCATGAGTAATTAAATATTTTTCAGTTATTCTAAGAAATGAGGTAGTTGATTCAGATCACGTTCCACTTGCAATCCGTGTGGGACAAAGCAATTTTCCCCCGTTCATCCAGCCTCCGCCGTGGGGTTCTTACATTTTGCATTGCCTGGGTGCCAAGGCAAACACAAATATCCCAAAGAACAGGAGGGAGTTCCAAAACCTGCCCTGCTCTCGAGCAGAATAACCGTAAAGCTGTTCCTAGACATGCACAGATCATTTTGTGCTAATCAGAGAGCAAACTCCTCTGCAAAATATTATTCATGGGACTGAACATCAGCCAACTGCAAAAACATTTTCTTAGCTTGTGGATAAACAGTCGCACAGTATCTGCTTAAGATAGAAAGGCCTCCACTTCCCAACATTAATGTAATTTCACACTTTACCAAATAAAACGCCCAGAGGTTCCCAAGCCGCGTGCAGGAAAATCACAGCAAATTGAAACATGCAGCAATTCAGCTCTGGTTAAACTACTCTGGTCTTTGCTTCAATTTCTTTGCCTGATTTGATCTGAGCTACTGAATGAGGAACATTGAATCTGTGATGTTTTTTTTTTTTTTTTTTTTTCCCCTCAATACAGATTAGAGGAAAGAGCGTTTTTTGGAGAGCACAGGGCAGGGAAGGAGGCCTACCAAGATCAAAAAGGGAATCACAGAGTCAAAAAGCCAAGAAGGAACCAGAGAGGCACATTATACCCAACAGACAACATTAATCCTTTCTGTCTGCATCCATCTTGTACCTGAATTCAGGACACAAGGGCCAGAGAACCCAGAATAGACCACAAACTGTCTTTGCAGAAGCATGGATGTCCCTGCTCAATATCAGAAGCAATTAGAAAGATTTCATAAAGCTCATTAGTTAGTGCCCTGCCAGCCACAACCCCAGCCCCAGGCTGCGAGCCAGGGCTAAACACCACCACGTTTTAGGGCTGCTGGAATGTGATTCCACCCCACTCCCAAGGGAAGGAACATCTCTGGGCAGGTCCATCATGCCTGCTGAGCGTCCAGCACGTTTCAGCTCATTTTTCGCCCTGCTCCTGACGTTCAGACCAGTTAGATACCTTGAGCCCTAGAACATTCAGTTATAGCTCACGCCATCATTTACCTTGTCCACTAAGCCTTTGATTACATTAAGCAAGCAAGAAAATTTCATCTATGTTATTCAGTTATTCCTAGTGTGATTCTTAAGCTGAAAATAAAACCAGAATTGGCCAGAAAGAGATGATATTTTTCTTCAAGACAGCTGAAGGAAGCATGAGAACTGCTGTCCAGGATATCCGGAACTTGGCTGGTTCTCTTCTCTTCCCTGAGTTTGCTCACCAAATGATTTCTGTTTATTTTATAGGAAGTCTGTTCCTCTTTGACAGGTGTCCTATAGGGAGAAAATGCATCTTGGCTAGGGACACTGCAGGGAATTAGTTCTGGGTTTCTTCTAGTGAAGAATGCGAGTTTCTCTGCTAAAGGCCCGCACATGGGTAGCAATGTTCCTTCCTATGTTTAAGTTCATGTGGTTCATGCATGCAGAGAATTTCAAAGGCTACAATAAAAATGGAAGTGAACTTGTAGTAGCAGGTGAAATAGGATCTTAAGAGGCATGAATGAACTTGAACAGAGTATTCAAATCTGGTTTGCAAAGGTTTAGCATCTTTGAAAATAAGTTTTGCAAAATCATAAGTCCAAACTAAAAATTCAAGAGACAAGTAGGTGGTTAGCCAGAACTCACCCAACCTCTATTTGGGTTTTGCTTAAAAAATTCAGTTGTCATTGATCCTGCAAATTAAATACTTAAGCATTTTGCAGCTTCACCTAGCAAAAATGAAGTTGGATGCACACACTCTAGCACTGCTGCAACATTTCAATTCCATTTGATGTGCTCAGATAAAAGGCACCCCCCAGTAACAAGACTTATTGCATGACCCACTATGGCTTTTCTAGTAGTGCCTGAACCCCAGTAATATGAGGGTGGCATAAGGATACAACACCCACTCACTCCCTCTTAGGACCAGTTGACACACTCATCTGACTCAATGATGAAGTGATTCATCATAAAATAAAGTCCAACAACATCCAATAGCAGTTTCTGCTTCCTCAGGTCAAACAAGTCCCAGGGCCAACAAGATGGAAAGGATGGGGTAATATGGCAGGGCAGCAATGTCCTCCAAACCATCCTATGATTGTATAGGAGCCCAATGCTTAATGCTGCCTAAGCCTGGATAGGAGCTGACATCTCCTAGATGTTAAAAGCCAACAAGATGGAACTGCTTTTTTTTCTTTTTCTTCTCCTTCTTTTCCACATAGCAAGCCCAAGGAAGAAAAAGGAAAAGAATGAGTCAGCAAGTGCTGGGAAAAGGTATCAGATTAATAACCCAAGTCAGGGGAGGACAGAGGGTAGCTCTGTACACATCACCCACATGCACATAGCCCACAAGACTCAATATAACAAAGCACCAGAGTCACACATAACTTTAAACATGTGTTTAAGTCCCACTCAGTCAGTTGCTTAATCACACTAATGAATACAAATGGCCTCCTGTGTTTAAGTGCTCTATTAAACGTGAGCATGCAAGGACCAACATTGCTGGAACAGACCCCTTTACCCATTGGTGAGGGTCAGTCAGGATTTCCAAGAAGTTTTGTAACAGACAATTTGTACATTGAGCACGCTTTGTACCTTGGGCACCAGAACCGTTTGTGGAAACAATTTTTGCATCTTTTATCTCATCCTCACTGTCAAACTGCACATCTTAAAGTCATTTTGGAGGAAAAAAAGGCAGAGGAAAGAAAACTATTAAACAGATTTTGCAAGAAGTAGACAAGCTTTACAACTTTGGTGAACAAAATAATTTAAATTTCGTCTTTCTCAACACTTTTTGTAGGTCCCTAGCAGTGCAGGACTGACTAGGAATGCCCTTAACTAATCTAACAGGGCTGGTGACCGATAGGTAGATGTACTTTGTTTTTCCAAGCAAAGTTTTCTTTACCACTGCAAAATGCCTCTGGATCCTCAGCAGCTGCAAACAGCACAGCACTAAACCCAGGGGAGCTGTGACCAATTTACTCAAAGATCTGTTCCTTGGGATCCATCAGACTACATCAGGGTCACCTCCAGACCACATCATGGTCACCTCTGGGGGCCTAAGAAATCAGAGGGTTATTCTTTAATGTGGGAGGGAGACTTTAATGATAGCTGATATGAGTGAACCAGAGCTCAGCCAGTCATTTTAAGTGTATTTAGCATATTTCAATAAGGAGAGCTTTCATGCTATCCAACGTGCATCAAGCCATCCTCTTGGCCTGGCAAGCATCCAGGCAGCAGCTCCCTTCCTCCCCTCCAGGAGTCAGAGAGAAGGAGTTAGAAAGTGACATGGCAAATCTCCAGTCCTCTCTAAAAATATTTTACTAATATGGCAATTAATATCATGGATCAGTGCCTACTTCATAAAAGCAAATTCAATATGTTGGTAAGAATGTAGAGTGCTAGTGATTTAGAAACTACTATTTCTTGGACAGGGTCATACTTAAAAAGCATGATCTCATAAATCTGTGGTTTCTCTGCATTTTTAGGTTGTGTATATGAGAACTCCCACACCAGATAGCAGGACGTGTAACATTCTTAACTCCATGAACCCCAGTCACATGACGGTAATTACTGAAGACCTTGAAACTAAAAGACCAATAAATTCAGCATTAAGAGCACAGCTCCTGTTTGGTTACTCACAGCACAGGGCTGAATTTGGCCAAAATCCATGTATGAAAAGGTCTTAGCCCTTAAAGCATCTTGATTTCTCAACATGTTGCTGATCACTTGTATACCTCTACTCAAGAAGTGTCTTCAAAGGTCCCAGAGAGCACCAAACCCAGCTGGTGCTGGCTCTAATTCCCTGGGCCTCTTCAGAAATTCTGCATCAGTTGCTTTGAGGGAGGAATTATAACAAAGTTGAGTTCACTGGAGGTTTGCTTTCTTAACAGAGGCTATTCAGGTCATGAAGTCATCTTGAACCAAACTGAGGAATGTGCAATCAGTTGTGTCCCAGAGAAGGATGATCATGTGTTCTGGCAAATGAAAACTTAAACTGGAGAAGCAGGTAAGTCGGTAAGGGCAGGGTGGCAAGCACACAAAAGAAGAAGGAAAAGAAATATTTTCACCACCTGCTGCAGTGGATGAGAAACACCCAGTTTAGCATCTCCCGAGGTCACACTCCTACAGATGAAGGCAGGATATCGTATAAAAACTTCTACAGCCTCCTCCTTCCAGAGCTGTCAACAGAGATTACTATAATAGAAAGCAAAAGATGCTCTTTGCTGTTGCTGTGGGTCTCCTCTGATTCCTGGTGTGGCCTGTGCACGCCTGGTGCCATGACTCATTAACTGAGCAGAGCACAGCCTGCCCTGATCCTCAGCTTTTCTGCCACGGGTAAAGCCCCCAGCTCTTTGAAGGAGATAACGGGGCCAGTGCTCAGCCAGGGCACGCTGGCATCTCTCCACTGCCTGAGATTTACATATGTATTTTGAAAATGAAAGAATCATTAAAAAGCTGCCTCTCTCCGATAACTGCAATTATCCCATTCTTTCAGTGGCTCTCTGTAAACAGAGAGTTCACTGTCTTGTCTTCTGCTCTAGCAATAGAGTCATCTCCGTCCCAGGGCTTCCTCTTTGGCAGCAGGCAGTCCCATCTGAATCACTACCCGGCTCTTGCTTCATCCTTAGGCTCTGATGGTCCGATAACATTTATTCGGTACTCTAAGCAATTAAAACCGAGATGACACATTAAAACAGCCTTAATTTAGAGTCCATCTTAAAATGATTATTTAGAGCTGATTGGGAAATGGAATTTCTGCTCTGCAGGAAATTCAAGCATTTCGAAATTCCCTTTCATCACAGACTGGAATGCAACCTGAATTTGGCTTAGATCCCATCTTGGTTGGACTTTCGGCACCTGGGACTTGAAAACTGCTTAACGTCAGCCATCACTTCATCCTAGAGGAAAGTACAGATGTTTCCACATGGGGTGACAGAGCAGCCTACGCTAATATGCACTCAGCACTGTCCCATTAATTATACTTAGGATAGGCAGAAATCCCTACTTTCTACCCCAAACCTGCAGATGGGCACAGCTGTGCCCAGACCAGCCCTGACACTTTCGGACTTCACAGGGTAAAACCAGAGGGATGAGAGTGCAGAAAAGAAGAACTTCTGCCAAGTGAAATCAGCATTTGTTCAGGAAAGTGGGAGTTATGATCCGAGACCTTTCTGAGCTGGATAGAGATAAAATCCTAAAATCCATATCTCCTCTTTTCCAGTTGTTAGGGAAGGTCACAACAGGCTTTTCCCCATCCTCTCCTATTGCACGGCAAGAGAAAGCAGAGTCAGTGCATGCAGGGAGTCTCACATTGCACAAAGCAGGGATTCCCCCTTCAGATAAGCACTGTGGTCTCCTCTCACTCCTTTCACACTATACAAAAAAAGAAGCAGCAGACCCCAAATGCCCTACCACAGGGACGAACCCATCTGACACAACAGGACCCAAAGTCACAGGGAAAGCCAGCGTGATGACATCAAAACTAAGTGTGATCATATTGCCATCAAACCCTGGACCCTGCCACAAAGGAAAACAGGATTTTCTTTGAAAAGGTTGCACTCTTGTAAATATTTTGAACTGACATTTATTGCTGAGACCTTGCTCCATTAGTCTTTGAGCAGGTTCATTCCCACTTTTGGTCCCTATCCCAGTCCTTTCTTCCCATTTCTGTGCATACAGCAGAGACATAACATCCACTGACACGTGTGAACACAATCCCCAGTGCTCAACAAGTTTAAATACACACATACACACAACTACTGCTCTCCGAGCAAGGCCCTGCAGTACAGCTTCAGGATATTTTCGAAGCATGGGATTTTGAGAAAGAGCAGTAGACCTGGGTGAAGATTTCTCAGCAGCACGAGCAAGGCTAAGCTGCTCTCTCAGGGGTGAAGAAGCACAGTTGGATGAGGAACAAGTCCTCCACCCAAGGCAAGAGAACAGGGTGACACTTGCTGCTGGAGGACAGGAGTGGGCAGGGACCCTCCCTGCAACCAAACTGTGGAAGCAATGAGATACCATGGAAAAATTTAGAAAAGCACAAGGAAAATATAAGGAAAAGAAATGTCATGAAAAATGGGACTTATCTCATTCCTTGCAACGAGCCCTCTCTTGCTTTGCAGAAGCAAGGTGAGCACAAGCTAAACTCTCAAGCTCAAGACATAAAGAAATAAATGAAATAAATGACTGCCTTTTCTTTAGTCACTGGGACTGAAAAAACCATGAAGTTGGCATGTTATTTTCAGAGGCTATATCTAAGTTTGAAACTCAGAAATATCTCTGTGTTTCCAAGTCTAAATAGGTGGGTGCCATGGGCCCTGTCTACGGAGCAGATGTTTTCCTGCTCCAGGGAAGGGGCAGAGGGAGCTGGTGGGGACAGCACAGGCTGTGACAGATGATGGTCCCCTCCCCAGTGTGGACGACGAAAGGCCCCAAATCCCTCACCAGGCTGCACAATTCATCAGCTGCAGTATTTGGACATGCCTTAAATTTTTGCCCAAACCAGGGCTGAAATCACAGCTGTTAAGAGCACCATTCTTCACCTATGTGCTGTAAGGGGCTCTTCTTTCACAACTGCTTGAGTGTTAGGTCATTACTCAATTGCCTTCACAGAAAAGCTGTTTTTATTAAGTTTCTTGCGAATTGAATGACGTTCTGGTTTACTGAAATTGTGTTGGCTTGAGAGTACACTTGTCATCACCAAGTCCCTTAACTCCAACAGGGGAACAACCCCAAGGAAGTTTGCCACAGCTGTGCAGGTGAGGGAAGAGGGAGCCATGGCCTGTTGTAGGATGAGAACACATTTCTGAATGTGATGTGCTCCTGAGGAAGGAATCAGAATACGGGCTCTGATTCAGCAAAGCAATTAAGGACGTGCTTTAAGTCAAAGCCTTGCTTAATTCCTTTGACTCCAACTGGATTTAAGCAATGACTTAAGACTTTGCCGAATTCAGGTCTAAAAATTCCTCTTGACATTTTTCCTTCTGGATTCTAGTGAAAGAAAGTGGTTACAGTGCGTGCCTTGAGAAACAGGGGTGATGAACTGTGATGCACACGCAGCCTAATGCAGCTTTAAAAATCACTTGGCAGGAGCCAAGTAATAAATTAAGCTGCACAACCGACCCTACTTTGCAACCAAAGCCATTGTCTACCAAGGGCTCGAGCACTGCAGCTTCCCAACTGGCCTCAGTGTCTGATCAGAAGGAACTTTACACTTGATAAGTCCTCTAATATGCCAGGGAGAGTTCCTCCCCCTCCCCTCCTGCTCTCCTCCTACCTCTTTAATGAGCATCACCATTAGCTTTAAAGTACAAAGGGAGTTCACTTTGTAAGCCTTTGTGTTCTTTGCATGTTAGGATAGCAAAGGAGCAGTTCAAAAAGCAATCTGCCCAGAAACCACAGTTTATGAGTCCCAGAAGTTTCATTTGCTCAGGTCAGACTGAAAGCTTGGCCGAAGATGCAGTAGAAATTTTTCTCTGTCAGGCAACAGAAAGCAGTACAAAGAACCCAGCTGTTAAGTCTCATAGCCCAGGCCTCTAATTAAAACAGTGGAAAATTAGATAACTTCACAAATTCATCACTGCCACCACTGGCTGTCAAAAAAAAGCTCCGGGGTTACCACCCACCTTTTGTTTATGTTGCTAACCAGTGTCTCCATCGTGTGTGTGCATATGTGCATGCACAGAAGAGGGTTTTTCTCCCTTCCCCCTCTGCTTTCAGCCTCTTCTTGCACCTCATTCAGGAAAACTTCTGACGAGAAAACAAGCTGCAAGCTAGGCTTGCACACATGCCTGCCTTGTCAGATTATCAGAAGGGCTCTGCTCCTCCAGAGGAAAATGAGAAAGGTCCAATTATATTGTTTTCAAAGAGGAGGAAGAGGCGTTATTTTTCCCAGCGATATGAGACACAGTCAGTACGGTGCTTCTGAATGTCTGGCCCGAGCTCAAATGCCACTTGTAGATCCAGTGCTTATGAGAAAAATTTGTTAAAAATGCACAGGCCAAGCAAACAGTACTGCCAGCCCTTAAAATAGGGGAGGAAAGACCAATAGCTCTCAGGACAGAACGATTAAAAATGTCTCTTGCATTAAGCCTTGATTTAAGACTAATTCTTCTTTTGAAGAACAAGGGAAAGATTCTCCCAGCCAAAGTAGCAAGCAGGTCCTTCTGGGGAAATTTTGCATGTGGGACCACGAGATCCTCAAAAACATGGGCCGTGGCACCACGCAGGGCAGGAACCAGATGCAAAATATAGGCCTTTTATAAATACTTTAGTGGAAAACACAGTTAGGGCTAGGAATGTGTCTCAGCTTAGCTTTCAGTGGGGACTTGCAGGGTAGAGGAGCACCGGGGCAGATAGTGCCTTCCACTGGGGGAAACCCAAACGAGACAGCCAGCTCTGAGCTTTGCTATTTTCCTCAAATATTGTCACAACACCTGAATATGAACCTATGAGCAAAGCCCAGGCAGACACGGCAGGAGAGAACAGTCAGTATCATAGGATGATTCTACAACCACCAGCACATGGATGAGAATAAAGATGACAGTGATCTCCAAGGCAGACGAGGCAAACAGTTGCTTCAAGACACAGAATACAGCCTCCCACTCCAAAGCTCAGTTCATGCACGAATTATTTTCCATTCACTGAGCAGGGATAACTTCAAGCTCTTTGCTTGCCTCAGTAGTGAAATAAAACACATTGGCTCAAACCATCGCAAGAGTGATACATAAGGCATGTATGGTTGCTTCAACTAAATGCATTTTCCAATTTAAATGCTCATAACCAAGGCGAGCTGAGAGCACCAAAATCAGATTCCAGCCAAAAGAAGGGGATCCACTGAAGGCTGTGTGGCCATGCATGCTTCTTGGGCAGCCCAAACATGCACCCACCTCCCAAAGGGCAGAGCCAAGAGCGAGCAGTGCCTACGCACAAGCTTTGCTGCAGCTGTGACCGCTGCCTTCAGAGCTGTGGCTCCCAGCGAGCAAAACAGCCCACGAGGTTTTGCGGTCTTTTGGATTTCTATAATTGGCAAGATTTTTTCTAAAAACAAAAAAGCACCAACAATCCCTTCCCAGTTCTCACCAACAAAAGGTAAAGACATTGAGAAGGACGGCATTCTCTTGTCACATGCTACCTTCTAAATCTTGAGTCTCCCTTTGTACTCTGACAGTAATTTCACATATAGACATGGCTGCCAAGCAGGGTTTGTTTGATGTTCTTTCCTGCCTTTGTAATGGAGTTTCCTTTTAAGCAGGAGGAGGCGGAGGGAGAGGGGATGACAGGGGCTTATAAATATGGAAAAGACACTTTTTGGCATAAAATTCTTGTCGCATTTAAAATATCTCTATGACTCTCTTCTTTTTCCCCCTGTTCAGCTGGCCACCTTTGGGATTGTCCACTTGGAAAATATAACGTTAAAAAAAGAAGCACAGAAGGGAAAATCATCACTGCTGGAAAATATTCAAAACGTTGGGAAGCCAAGGCTGTTTCCCTCAAAGCATAGCTCTTAACCAAATCCACTACAAATTCTGGAGTTATGTCAGTATAACCTCTGCTTCTCCAAGAAGCCAGACAGCCACGACAGATCTATGGCAGCTGCAGTCACAGAAGCAACAAGTGACTCAGTTGTCTCTGCAGCAGCTACATCTTGGATCGTTTGTACAGTTGAGAAGAAATGAAGCCACAACACTGCTGGTAGGTCTGAATAATAAAGTTTGGGGAGGCAGCTTCCATATTCTCCATCAATGAGACAAAGCCAGCAGTGACCCAGCCCGTCAGGACACGAGGCAGTGAATCACCCTTGAGAGCTCCTATCTTACACCTTCTAACAAACCATCTCGAAGACCTGAGTGACATCTCCAAGGTTACACTGGAAGACTGCAAGAGTGGGAAGCAATCGTCATCCAAGCGGCTGTCTTGTCTTTGGAATGACCGAAGTCAGATCAAAGTTCCCACACCCGCTGCCAGAGGACCAGAGCCGGGCTGCTTTCACAGCCATGAGAATGACTAATGTGAAACGACAGATGACCAAAAGGACACCCTGCACTTGCTCTGAGGACAACGCGGGACCTAGTTGTGTCGCTCCAGGCACGAGTCCAAAGAGCAGTGGAGATGCTCTGGACTGAGAGCAGTCAAGCCCAGAGAGCTGCTATCAACCAGTGGCTAGCGGGCTTGACATTCAGTTGGACCCAGCTGCATGTCAGTGCCTGGCTTGTCTGCATTTCCTGAAGCTTGCTCAGAGCTAGGGCTTCTCAAGAAAGATCTACATTTCACCCTGCTTTTTAGAAAATAACGTATGTGCATTTCATTTATCCCTCTGACTGTTTTCTTTAGATTGCTCTTGACACTGCACACTTTGTCTGACACATGAAACTCCCCCCCCACTTTGATAAATTGATGTGCCTTATAAACACAAGCTACAGAATGTAGCCAAAGGCCCCACAGCCCTGCCAATTCAAGCATATGGAAGAACGAGAAGATGTCAATGGATTTTTTTTTTCCCCCTTTTTGGTAGGAGAAATAGAATTTGAAACAGAAAGACCCATTAGTTCAGCTAATGAGGGATCGCTCCCTACAGTGTATTCCCCTCAGCATTAAATGACTCAGATGATAGCCCTTCCAACACTTCCCTGGGGAAACTATTCCACAGCCTAATAGATCACACTGTCAGGAGTTTTCAGCCAGCTGTATTTCAAAGGCAACAAAATGTGCACGAGTGTTTGACTTGGAAACCCTTTAAACAGTTGGACTCTCATTTTTGCGATACCACAGGCATGACTTCAGCTGCTGGACCACACCAGCCCAGTGCTGCACACCTCTGTCTCATGCACACACTCCCACGTCCATGGGATTCAGCTCACAGGAGTTGCTGTGCAGGGAAAGCTGCTGCTGAAAGGAGATCTGAGGGTTTGGTGCTGCACAGGCAGCTGAAGCCTAAAGTGTCCTGCAAGCTTGGAGGATTTGGGCTGATATATTAACCCACAGAAAATTAGGAAAAAAATTTAAAAAAAAAAAAATCAAAGCATTCAACTTCAGATTGCCAAGAAACGTCTGCACTGCTACTAGAGGAATTTGGTTTGCATTCTGTTCTGAACTGCAGCCCAGGAGCTGGCAGATGAGCTCCTGGTTTTCTGCAGGTGGCTTTCTCTCAGCCTGAGTTCAGGCAACGTGTACATCCCATCCAGCCCTGCAGCAGGTGAACCTAGGGCTGAGCGCTTTGCAGAGCTGATTCTCCCCCCTGCTCCCTTTGCCCTTTTGGCAGTGCCGTTCTGGAGGCACCGGATCCATTTGTACAGAGGTTAAACAGGGCTAAAGGGAGAGATTTTTGTGTGCTGCCAGAGCTGGAGGCACGCCACTGGAAAGAGCAGCAGGACTCTGCAGAGAAAGCCTGGAAGCAGTAGCTTGAAGCATTGACATGGTAGCTTGAGTCAGTGGTAAGACATGGCTGGAAAAACTGGTGCTGACTTAAAATAAGTAAAAAAAAAAAAGAGATCCTTCCTGCATCTTGAAAGCACACACTGTTCTTCCAGCAGCACAGATTTAGTGCTTCATCCACAGATGCACACTCTGTCATGATGCATGGCTTGAAACACTTCGTAGCACCTGGTAGGATTATCTCAGGGCAGCAGTTTGCTGCTCTCACTGAAGTCCTTCCTAGGAGAGGCTCATTATCCAGACAGCAATACCAGATCTGCATGTACACGTGCACACAGCTCAGAAGCCAGTGGATTTCTTCCTCCTTTTTAAGTTGACCTTAATTTACCTCTTTCAAGAGCAGCTTTCTCCCTCCTGAAAGTTTTAAATATGATATCCCAGTTTTCTGCAAAATAGAGGTTTTGGCAAGGCTTTGAGATGTTTGGAAGTGGGCAGGAGGTAAATCATGTCTTGCCCAGAACAAGCCCCTTTTGTCATCGTCTGCATTAACGTAATGCTCGCAGCCATCTGCCAGAGCGTGGCTGTGCCCCACCAGCACACAGCACCGAAACGGGACCTGCTCTACTCAGAAGTTTATAATCCACTTGGGCCAGGACTTAAATGTGCTGATTTTATACCTAAAAATAAAAAGGAATAGAATGTACTCTTCTCCTGTTACCATCTCCACCACCAAGGAGAAATAAAGAGAAGTTCAACTGCTTTTAAGGATGAAATCTGTTAATGGGTCCAACTAGGGAAACAAAAACCTTATAAACTGATCTAAAACTTAACATGCATGCAAAATGCACTCACAATCTTGGCAGAACTGATTTTTATGCAACTCAGGCAGGGAAGTTACGTAAGGCATCCCTCCCTGTGCACTTTACTGGGAAGTAAAGATGTCACTGAAATTCCTGTGCAATTAAAGTAGAAGTGGGCAGTTGAGAAATATTTATGGGAAAAACTGGTCTGAAACAAAACCTGAGAGGCACTTGTTTCCCTCCTCTCTCCATATACCTTAAGACCTTGTGGTGGTTTGAAAACCCTGTAATGACCCGGCTAACGTTTGTACAAACCATTCTGATACTCATGAAGGATCACGCTTCCATCGTCAAAGTCAACTGAACCAAGGCGAGGGTTTAGGCACCAAATATTTGACAAGTTTCAAACCTATGTAAAGCAAAAAGTCTGAGCATTGTGGCTTAAGCTGCTTCTCTGGCTAGAGGCAGGAGGTGCTGGTCCAACAAAAATACTCAGCATGCCTTCTGGGAAGGAGCTCTGCTCTTTGATACCTCACACAGGTTTTTCTACTGGCTTAGGTGACATGACACCATGTAGATATGAAAATGAGAAGCTTTGATCGATTCCACTCTGTGCAAAAGGCATTGAACAGGCTCTGGGAAGCAAAGACAAGAGGGGATTACTGTAGATGATGGCTGCATTCCTTCCACCACATTAAGCTCTTTATGCCATGTTACAACTTGAGAAGATATGATAACGTAACACAATAGGATGGATCGCATGGCAGTGGCCAAAAGGAGGAAGAAAAGAAGGAAAGGAAGGCTTTGTTTTGGGAAGGATTATCTGCTTCCGATGAGGACATTCCCTCCAGCGGTTGGGAGAGCATTCAGTTAGGGAAGGGTCTGCTAAAGAAAGAGTTAGAGAGTCCTCTCATCTCTTAAAAACTACAGGTCAAAAAGTCTTACAAGCTGCTAACGAACAGCTTGGGATCAGAAGAATTTAATGCAAATGCAGGCTGAAATTTTAATCTTTCTGTACATCCAGTCCAAACATTGTTCTGCTTTCTTAAGGGATTAGCGATTATTATGACAAATAACATTGCGTCATCCCAAGACACTTTGCATCTTCTTGTGAAATGCTTCCTCAGACCTCACAGCACACAAAATTGGAGGAGCAACCTGCTGGGGTTTGGAGAGGTGCACGATGGGCAGTCTGGTACCAACAGAAGGAAAAATATTGCTTATGGACTGAAGTAGGCTGGCTTGACCTTATTTTATCTCTAAATTATGCCTCTGGTCTAACCCATTAAAATATGTATCCATTTCAGGATGAAAGTTTTCCAAACAGGTGGGTCTGCAGTTTGGCGATAATGCTTTCAATATCATGCAGTATCTTAATTATTACAGTAAAATCACCTGCCAGATTTAACTATGCAGCAAATACTCAGTCTCCTTTAAAAAAAAAAAATAACTTTTTTGGTGAACGCACTCCCAAACTCCTCTTATCTCATTACACATTTCTGCCACCACCATTACAGTAAGTAGTGATACCAGATCGAGGAGTGTGTGGAAGAAGGATGAGTTTCTTTTGAAAGGTTTATAGTGAAAAACAACTAATAATCCAGTGGAAAGGTCACAAGATCAACACATTGCAACAGAGATTGCCCGTGGCAAGTGCACTCACTAAAATGTGAACCTTCATTTAAGTGCTTTGCTGAATCAAGGCCTAAATTCCTAGCTTTATTCAGCTTGGTAACAGTGACAGAAGGAAGATGGGAGGATTATTTTATAAAATGTTTTTTGGTATTTTTTCAGGAGTTGCTACGAAGATGTGAGCAACAATCCAAGGTCCCGTTAAACTCTCCCTGCAGAGAGATGAGATCAAACACTGAAAATCTGACTATTAAAATTTGGTGATATCCTTTAAAAATTTTCAATAGTTTGTTCCCAAAAAGGAATAAAAGCCCTGGAGCTGACAAATCTTACAGAAAGCCGTGCTCTGTGCTCCTCCCAGGAAAGGCTGCCAGGTGGGTAGGAAGATGCTCTGTAGACACTGATCCAGAAGCTGGCTTTGGTACATGGCAATGCCCTGATTTCCTACGTGATCTTGGAGATATCAGCGCTGGATGAGGAGCCTACAACTGGTCTACTTGGGCTGTATCAGCACTAGAGAAAATAAATCCATCATGCATGTTCCCTCAGGGCTCTCTACTTGTGCTACAGGTCCATGAGGACCCCCAGAAAGCACAACTTGCTTGTATTTGGGTACAGACAGCTTGGACAGTTAGTGCATGTTCAACCTTTCACTCTGTGCTGTGAACAACTGGGGCCATATTTTGTGCAGTTCTTTGGATATTTCCAACCTGGCAAGTACTTTTGAGAGGATGGAGGCAAGGCATGTGCTATGCACAGAGATCTTTGGGTGGAGTTCAAACTTTCATTGAGGTTACAGTTGTTAACACCGGTCCTGAGACAAGTCGAACAGGATTGAAGATGGTAGTATAACATTTCACAGTCAAAACCTATGGTCCTGCTGTGTCATTTTTGGAGCAAGGTCTGGGGTGCAGCCTAACCTGAAGCAGGAGCACTCACATCCTGGTATCAGGCCCCATAGGGTGCACATGCCCATGACTGAAGGTGAGTGCTGTCATCCATCAGATGCCGGCTTTTTCCCTCTGGGATTTTAGTGATTTTAGCATTGCCAATTCCCCATTTTCAAACTTTTCTAAGTTTTGTCCTTTGAGAGGTTATCATTAACTAAATTAGCATCTGCTCATATACACCACAACCACAGTCAATGCCAACATCTACCTCATAAGGGTGGGGATGGGGGGAAGGGGAGAAGGGAAAAAAGTGATCAGCAGAATTCTTGGTATCAAGCCTGAGTGCTCTCATAGAATGGGATTTGTTCATCACAAAAATTGAACTCACACCATTGCCCTGATCTGAGAAGACAGATGACATCAGACCCTTGGCAGGAGGTGCTTCAGAGAAGACTGTAATCCATGTACTGACAGGAATATCCACTGGAGCTGTTGCTCATGCTCTGTGTCCCAGGTTTGATCACAGTTGGAATATAGACCTTGTCCTGGTTGACAGCAAAAGTGCTTTGTGGCAACTGACAAATGAGGTGGTACCCTACAGATCTACATGTGATTGTGATATACAACATCAGCCTAAGAGCCTGAAGAGCACAGGGGATAAGGGCTGACACAAAGTCTAGCTGGGCTCCAAACAGCAGCACGTGCTACATACTTTAAAGATTGCTGAATCTTCATCTCTGCCTATGGGGAAAAACGAATGGATGCACTGGAGCATATCTGCATGTTCCCTGTTGTGTTATATCACAGCTTACAGGTCTGCAATTCACAAGTGAATAGATAACCCTAATATAATATAGTACCTAAAAGAAAAACACTGAATTCTTCAACACATTGAGCACAGTGAAGGATTTGTTTTGAAAAGCTCAAGGTTAGATCTAATGAGCTTTATTCCCCTTTATTCATAGTCCCTTGCAGCCATTGAAGTTTCCAGGTATGAAGGTCCTGTCCCCTTCAGCTGTAATGGGATAAAATGCATTTGGTGGCAGCTGTGTGAAACAGTGGCCAGGCTGGACATTGCTCCAGCTCACCCCTATCTGTTAGAAGCTGAAGATGCTCAGACCAGAAAGGCTCATTTTTGAAGCGACTCTTCCAACCAACATTACCATACCAACATCCTGATGTGCAATTCATCCTGTTCCCGTGTTAGCAGACAGCAGAAGGGTCTTGAGCAGGTCCAGGTAACCACATTTTTGTGGCAGTCATCACGTACCCAAAGCACAGATGTAATGTGCTCTTCTTTATCATCACAGGCTTAGACACGTGAGCCATAAGACCTCAAAGGGGTGAAAACCAACATGACATTGTCCCATGTATGGGATGCCAGCATCCAGCTGGCTCCATGAGGGTCTCACATAAGCTGGTCGTTCCTGATAACACCAACATGGACACAAGGGAACCCCCACCGGCTGCCACTCATGCAGCTGCTTGAGTATCCACTCAGCTACAGAACATAACTGATGGAAGTGTCATGTGGACAAACAATTATTCATACAACGGCTTCTTCTGCCTCTTATTCTGTCAGGAGAATGAGAAGGAAATAGAAGAACACAAGTAAAACTTGCACTGAAGCAGAGGGACATGCAAGCAATTTGTCTGTTTTCTCACAGCCTCCAAAGCAGAGAGGCACAGGCCTGGAGTGTGCCAGCAGTTCAACCTTTCTCAGTATCCTCCACAGCTGTGCCTTGGACTTGAATTGCTCTGGAAGTGCACTACATATGGACATGCTTAAAAAAGATGCTGAGATTAGGAAAACATTATTCCCTGACAGGAATAACACATTTCAGCTGCCTTTGCTGCTGCTCAACTTGAAAAATCGTTTCAAGTAGAGAAAGGATATTGTGGGGCAATGAAGTGATACACTGGAAGAAACTCCAGGATTCAGGGGGTCTGGGTTGTTTGAGGCACGAAGGTGCAGAATAACACTTCTCAAAGCATTAGCCAGGCTGTGCTGTTCCTCCTGTGTTTCAGTGATGCAAGAGAAAAGAGTTGAAGCCACAACTCCATCACAGGTTGCACTGGCTTCCATGCAACCATTTCACATCTGATGAGAAATGTTCAGAAGTTCCATTCAGTACTGCTACGAAATAAGGATGTGTATTCATCACCAGACAGTGCTGGTGCAGCCCCACAGCTCCTTTCTCAGGGGCATCCTGGACCTGGGAACTTCTGGCCATGGCCCCAAGCCTGCACGAACAACCTGCTGGTAGCTACCAACCTGCACAGATGGTCCTCACACCAAAGTCAAGATGAGTTATACGTGGCCAATAACTCACACAGCATCTGTGTTTCTCTAATGGGACAGAACCATGCAAGATTTGTTCACCTCTGCCAGAAGCTTCCGCCCAGCCTTTGCACAGGGTGGCCAGGTTAAGTCACCCAACAGCAGCAGCTTTTGTGGGTCGCTGGCAGATGGACAAGAGCATGGTGTAAGCAGAGCCTCCCAACAGCCATCCAACGGGACGAGAGCAGAAACAGACTCAAGTTAAGGAGTGTTTTCAAAGGCAATATTTTTGATAGTTTGTTTTTCTGGTTTGCTGGCCTTTTCTCAAAAGGGATAGTGTTTCTCGAAGGGAAGTTTCTTTTTTGCAAAGTGACCGACCCGCTGGCATCAGTACAAAGTTTTCAGAGATGAACTCATACTTCTGAGTATGATTCCTTTGCGCTGCCGAGAGCTGCTAATGAAGAGGAGCAGGAAGCAGCTCGAAAGAAGGAGCCAGCAGTTGGGAGCAGAGAACGGGGGTGATGCAGGGAGCCCTGA
Source organism: Penelope pileata (assembly GCA_013396635.1). Lineage (NCBI taxonomy): Eukaryota > Metazoa > Chordata > Aves > Galliformes > Cracidae > Penelope > Penelope pileata. The sequence goes on along the minus strand of WBMW01005650.1, from coordinate 197,017 downwards.
TCTGCTGCAGGCATCAACAAACAGCAGGGCCCGGTCCTCCCTGCTCCCCAGAGAGGGGCTTGCAGGTCCTTAGCAGCACTTGAGCCTCAGAACCCCTCCTCCCTCTTGCTCACCCACTGCCTGGCTCTGAAGGAGCCTAATCTTCCTCGGGTTGCTTTGAAGTTACCCAGGGATTTAGATTGCTGCTTCTTTTAAGGCAAGGCAGAGTGCTGCGGGTGAGCTGGGCAGCAGCACAGCGGTTCCTCCGCTCACTTAACACAGAGCAGGCACCCCACATGACAGCAGCAGGGTCAGCTCTTCCCTTCCTCCCCTCTCCACAGAACATCTCCTCCTCCTGGTTGGATTTAGGAGGGCAGGGGGTCCCCAAAAACTGCCCTATAGGTGTTTCCGTGGATGCGTCCTCTAGGGAGTCACAGATCCAGGTGATCAATTCCAGAGCAATTCCTGAAAGCCTCGTCCCCTCGCTGTGATTTACACCCCCCACATTTGCTCTGTACACAGCTCTTTCCATCCCAGGAAGCTATTACACTTTACAGAAGGGAATCTGATACACTAAATATATGTAAGATAGATTACCAGACTTATTTGCTTCCTTTTCAAGGAAAGGGATCAGAGCCAATGTCACGCTGCAAGTCACCAGAAAAGCAAAACTGAATCTTTGGGGCCAAAGTTTGAAGACAGCTCAGCAAGGGATTTCTGTCTTCTGGTTTTTCAGTCCCCCAAAAGTTCCTGAGCAGTCCAAAGCATTACAGAAAAAGTGCCTTCACCCTAAAGGCATCACAGATCTCACTTCACAAAACACTGAAAACTCACTCTTTCAGCCCTGTGTTTCTTATCTCTGCTAGAAATCTTGCTCTGCCTGGGGGCTCCTGGTTCCTGTTTGCCTCTAACCTTCATTCCTGGCCCTGCACAATGGAGGCCATCAGCAAAGGGCACCTGGCCAGGTGCCAGGAAGGCTCCCAAGGCTCTGTTCACACATCAGTGCAGGGCTGTGCCCAGGCCCATGAGATCCCCAGCCCCACACTGATTTGCAGAACTCCATGCAGGACAGAAAGTGGCTGGGGCCATCTGCATCTCAGTGGATATCATGGAGCTTTGCACAGAATGTGTGGGAATTTCCAGGCGTAGAATTATTTCTTGGGAAGTAAGAGATGCACAGCACCCCTGATTTTTATTCCCTGCAGCAGCTTATCTTCGCTTGCATCATGAAGCATCTGGGAAGCAGCCAAGGGCATACAGCTGGGGAGATAGCAAGTGGGGAGGGAGAGGAAAAAAGTCAAGGGGAATACGAACGTATTTATAAAAATCAGAACAATAGTTCTTATCACAACTCTGGGAAACTATTAGCTGAAACGCCGAATTTTTCATTTATTTCTCATTCCTTTTCTTAAGAAAAGAAAACCTCAACTTCCCTTCCCAGAGTACAAAGCTGTCACAAAAGCAGCAACTAAGGTGGAAGGAGTTAACCTACATCCCCCAGCCCATCTACCTGCAGGCTTTGGAAAGGCCCACGGAGCCTGTGGGCATTGGTTCAGCTCTAATCTCAGCACACAGCACTGCCTCCAGTCTGAAACTATTGGCAAGAGCATCTCAAAGGGTGGCCTGGGTTTGTAAACAAGCCGAGCTTTGCATCCCCAGCCAGCAGCGCTGTGCTCTGCTGGCAAAGCTGCCTCACGCAGTATCCCCCTGGCTCCCTGCCTGGCTCTTGCAAGTGTTATCAATCGCTTGCTTCCATGAACATTAAAGAAATCAGACTTTCCTTCTCTCTTTCAACCACCCTCCCCTTTAAATAGCAGCCCAAAAGGAAACAAACTCAGATCAAGGTCAGAGGCATAAAACGTCTGTTTCTCATGCTCTGAGGAAATCCTAGCAGTTGGATGGTGGCTGCAATTATCTCCCAGCCCTATCTGGGGATGGATTCAGAGAAAGGCTGGGAGGGATTTCCCAGGGTCTCCATCCTTCTCCTGTCCTCTCCTCCCTGTTGCCAATCCTCAGCAGGAGCACCCAGCCCTGCTCTGAGGAGCTTTGCCCATGCAGCTCACAGAGCTGGGGCAGCACCAGCAGTGCACAAACCAATGGACAGTGAGCATCACAGGCCAAGAGCATGTAGACCTCTGCATGGCACACAGTCACTCCACTGAATTTAAGGCAATTGCTCACCTGAGCAAAGGCAGCCACAGGACTGCAGGTGAGGCACTCACACTTGATCAAACCCTGATTAACGAGGGCTTGGTACACAGCTCCCACTGCAATCAAAGCCTCACCTCACAGCATCTCTGAAGACAGAGATAACACTTTCAATGCTTATTTGACCACATACATGGAGATAAAAATAAGCTCCACTAAACAAATGTCCTTGAACGAAGACAGGTGAAGACCAGGCTCAGCATCCCTCTTTCCCACTTCACCACCTCAAGGTTCTGCAGAGTTGGCAGCACACTGAGCAAGAGCCTGAGCAGTCCTTGGCCAGGACAGTGATCATCACCACCCTTGCAACTCTTCTCATGGGCAAGTCTCAGTTTTGACTGGATCTGACAGAAAAAGCAGCAGCACTTGGGAAAGCAGCAAACTGGCAGAAGCAGCCAGCTCCCACCAGGGGCCCCGGTCCTCACCCAAGCACAAAGCATGTTTGCCCTCTGCTCTCCTTCAAGTCAAAGCAACATGTCCCCTTTTCATACATGCACTTATCCAAGAAAGCCCAAAGAGGGAGAAGGAGGATTTTAAGTTCACGTTTAAAATAATTTATGCACTTTGGAGCTCCTTCCAGCTTCGTCTCAGCATCACGGTGCTGCAAGCCAAGGCTTTATACATTGTGTCATCAGGGGATCACATTTACAAATAAGATTAAGAAGTGAAATAAAAGTCACTCGAAATGGAGATAACTCACTTGCTGGCAGAGAGCAAAGGACTGAATTGATCTTCTGGCCCATGAGCACTTTTCTCCATCTGCCAATAACACCCAGCAATTTGTCAGTGCCACAGCACACAGTGTTTATGGCTGAGGGTTGTAATGAAATCAACGTCTTGAACAGGGGGCTTGACCCCTCCATAGGGGATCAGGATGACACAAGTGGCCCCTATGGAGCAGAAAGGGAATACCCAATCCCATACTGGCTTTGACACCGAGACTGAAATCCAGAGCCCCGAAGGGGTTACTGACAAGCTTAGGGAAGTCTCTCCACAGGGAGCCAGGTACAAGCACAGACCTGGGCACACATTTGGAAAAGATTCTAATAGGAGCTGTAGTGCAGTGGAGAACTGCAGCTGCCTCATTTGGGTTGCAAGGTCCTGTCCAGTGCCCCAAGACTCCAGGATGGAGGGATCATGCAGTGAGCACAAGCCATGCAAACAGACCTCATGCTCAACACAATACCCTGGCTCTGGACACAACAGACTCTGCAAAACCAGCTGATGGGCCTAACCTCAAGGTGTTGGAGATGTTTGTCAGCTGCACTGAAGGGAATGGAAAGCTGCTAGCCCTGTGCTTCCCATTAACCCAGCACCAACTCTGGACCCATGCACCAGAGCCCTGAAACACTGCTGCAGTAAAAATCACAGTGCAAGCTCACCCCATTGTAGCCTTAGATATGGTTTTTCTTCCCTCTAATAAAGTGCTTCATACACCAGACATTTTTTCCAGCCCAGGCTTTCCTAATGAACACTGTGAGGTTTATATAAACAAAGAAATGAAGCACAGCAGTTCAAGACTACGGAGAAAATATCACAACCATACCAACAACATCAACAGTTTAGAGAAAACGCTTGAAGCTGTCAATACCCAGAGATGAGTGGTGAAAGGTTTGGGATGTGTTCCAGTTCCAAGTAATAGACAGCTTGTTGGTTTGCTTACAGGAAGGCTGCACTTCTCAGAGACAGTTCAGAAGTGGTACTGAAGACATGGGAATAACAACATGGAAAAGACCAAACCAGGACAAATGCTGGCAGCCATGAAAAATCTGAAATTAAAGAGCTCTCTGCCAAGAGGGGAGCTTGGGTCTTAAAATATATCTCAGCACTTCATAGCTGTACATTCCCAACCCCATGCTGTTGCCCACGTACATGGCCAGAGCACGAAAGAAAGTCAAACTGACCCTGATAGAGACATCTCAACCAGCACTTTCTTCCTTCCAGAAGAAATACACAGTGGCAAGATGACTCCAGAGAATTCCTGAAGGATGCCCTACCAGCCACACTGATATCTGAGCTGACTGGGACTGGGTTTGAACCTGCACTTAAGTCCATGCTCACCTTCTGAGCACAGACTTAATGCATACTGGGAGCAGAGCCCATGAAAGGAACTTGACCAAGACAAGGATAGTCAAGCTCAGCAGTCAGAGCCATGTTTAAATCCAGGTGCCAAATCCAGAGATAACAGAAGTGAAACATTGAGGAAATCAAAAGCATTACTTACAACTCAGACTGGAAGCACAGCCAGAAGCCCAACCAACATGGAGAACCAGCAACACCCATGCAGCAAAATACCCTCCAAAGGTCCATTCCCTGGTAGACCAGTCACAGCCACAGCAAAGCCAAAGAGATGCTTCAGCTCTGAGCTGGTAGAAATAGAGCCCAGGAATGCAAGTCCCACCTGCAGAGGTGATGGGATTGGCTGAGCTCTGGGATGGGCAGGGTGAGCCCCCAGTTGGGTGAGGTCAGCTCCAGCTGAGGAGAGCTCTGTGCTGCTCAGGGTGGTGATTGGGGCCAGGTGCTGGGCAAGGACCTTGTGAACACCTGCAGGACTCAGGACGTGAAGAGCTGCAGTGCTCAGAGGGAGTTTGTGTGCAGCTTCACACAGCTGGGATCAGTGGGGTTTCTGTAGGGCTGATGGTCCTCCTGCAGCTCTCACCCCTACAGGTATCCTCAAAGCTCTGCATATGCTGCAGATCTGAGTCTCTGTGGGGCCATGTGAAGCTCAGGGGCCCTGCACAGCTGCGCTGCAGCTGCATTTTGCTCACACACCCAGCAGCAAGTGTCTGTGTAGATGGGCCTGGAGAGATTTGCAGTTTCCTTGAGCTTCTGAGCTTGAGCTCAGCTCCTACAAAGCGGAGTTTTTATGAGCCTCTATGTGCATGTGCATAGCCGTGTGTACGCAACCAGAAGGATTTACAGTGCAATTATTTAGGCATCACTCAGCCAACGTTTCCATATCCTACATCCAGAAGCCTGGATCCACTAGGTCTACAGTTTGCTTTAGGGGCAGTTTATTCTGGAGCTGAAAACACAGCTCTTCTCCAGCACAAATTACCTTTCTGAGCTTGCTTCCCCCAAGCTCTTCTCCAGGCAATTCCTGGTCCTCTAGGATTTCTTCATACATTTCTCCAGCGTCTCCTGGGGACCAACCTTCCCCTCCCACGCTTTCCCCTTTGATCACCACGCGTGTGTTGCTTCAGTTGGCAACAGAACACTCACTGTCTCCAGCAAAACAAAGAGAATGGGTCAAGCAGAGTTGTGTCACATCTGAAAGGCTTTAATGAGTCTAAAATTGCAATATTTGCATTTTGTCCTTTTCATTTGTCTTCCCCTTTAGGCATTTCTTTTTCATGAATACATTCCTACACTCTCCATCTTTCTGGGCCTCCAGTTTCTCCATTTGTATTTGTGAGTTTGATATTGTTTATCTCCCATTGCTTTTTCCCTAGTGAAGGGAAAGAGAGGGTAATTTTTGTGGCTGATCTTCACAGCCAAGCATTTGTTATTAGAGAAGAGATACAAGAAAAGAGCATTGCCACGGGAGCAAGTTGCATAAGAGTAAGACGTAAAATTGGGTTGAAAATTGATATTGTGGAGAAAAACTGGCAGCACTGCTTGATTGCACCAAGCCAGGGTGAATCCTGCCCTGGAGGGCTCAGGGTTGCTGCTCTGCTGCGTCCTTCTCCCTTCCATGCCATCCCCACAGCTGAAGTTGCAGAAGGGAACACGTTCCCATGGCTCAGGACCAGTGGCCAGTCGAGCTCATAACCCAAAACCTCTATGGGTTGATGTTAAGGCATGGGGTTTTTCATGAGGTTTGTCCCCCGTGACGCTGCTGGGAGGCGGTGAGATGTGGAGAAGCTGCATCTGAAGTTTGCTCAGTGAGACTCGGAGCAGAGCTGTCAGCAGCAGAAGTGCCTGGCGGGGGGATGGCTCGGTAATGAAACCAAGGTGGCCGAGCTGCTGACAGCTGCAGCCAGGGGAGAGGTGGGTTTGGGAGCGAAGGGGAATATTTCATCTTTCCTGACTTGATGAGTTTGCATTGGCAGAAAACAATGAGGAGCAGATGTCAGATGGAGATGCCAAACTATCCGGTACATTTTTACAGCAAAAATAATGACGCTCTTTCAGACCACTAATGTTTTCAGTTTCTTAACATCACAGGCTCGTTTTCCTAGAAAAATCCTCCTTAGAGTTCTCAGAGAAGGGCTTTTAACCAGTGCACATTGCAGCACTTCGGCAGCAAACCTTTCACACAGTGCTCCATGTCGACAAATGAACGATCAGAATAAAGCTTGCTAATTGGATGCTAAGCAGACACCAAACCATCTGCAGCCATCAAAGCAAACTTACCTGGGGATCGCTGGACACGGGTTTCTTGCACAGCACTTTCTCACTGTCTTTGTAAGCTGTTTGTCTTCTCTTTTGCCCAAGGGCTGTGTTAGTTCCTGTGTGAATTTGGAAACATTTGGAAAATAAAAGCTGGACTCGTTTTCGTAGTGGATGTGCTCTTTGTAAACCACATTTATGAAGCTTCAGACATAGACAATGTGTGGCATGAACATTCAAAATAATAAAGGTTGCATTCCAGTGAACTTGTGTCTGGTAGGTGATTGCCTTAATGGTTGTACTGTGCCTGCAGCACAACTATGGTGCAACAGTGGCTTATTGGACACCAGAACACCACTGATCTGACAGAGTTGGCTGAGCACCAGATGCTGTGGTGTCCAACCATCTCCAAAATCAACCCAAAGCTTCCCCAGCTATGAGCACCTTCCTGTCCCACCTGTGTGGCATCTCCAGCGTTGGGAAGCTCACCTCCCTCAGAGATACACACAATGGTCCCCATTCCACAAAACCTGGAAGAACTTCACCTCCTTGCACCTCTTCCTTTGCCAAATTTGATTGAAGTCAACCGATGGATGCAGATGTTTTTTGGAGGGGGGCACTGAAACCCACATGCACGCAACCATCCATCCTTTGAGTGCCAGATCCTCCATCCCCGATGTGTTAACATGAACCAGACAGTGTGAGATGCTAACTCAAGAGCCTCAAGCACTCTGCAACAGGACAAATTGCAGGCACACACTCATTTGGCACCTGCTCTGTCGCCTGTTCATCCACACTGAGAAGGCACTTTGCAACCCACAGGGAACTTTCCGATGTGTGACGTCGTTGCAGAAAATCTCCCTGCTTTCCTTCTGTTTTATACCAAGTTGGTGGGAGGTCAAACTGCTTTGAAAGTTCAAGATTTAAAAGGATTTTTCTCACACGTACATGTGGAACAAGAGTATTCAGGTTTAGAGATTTTTTTTTTTTTTTTTTGGTTCTATTCTTCTCATTTCTGGGGAGATGTTGATGCTTGAAGTCTTTGGGACAAGGAGGAGGAAGGAGGAACCCCAACTGCACAGGGCCACGAGGACACTTTGTGTCCCGTTGGCACTAAGTGGCACTTGCACATCCCGTGGGATATGTGAGCAAGGAGCATCCTGGAAGAGGCTGTGCCTGGGGGGTGGTTTGGGCTGTGTGAGAAGAGCCAGCATCCGAGCTAGGACAACTGTGAGTTTCTGCATCAGCTGGGATCACACAGGAGCATGGAGCTGAGCTCCAAGCCCTCTGTTTTGGTTGTATTTCCCATTCCCAGAAGAGCGTTCTGGTTTTGTAAGTGTTCCCCTGTAAAATAACAACATCCATCCCAAGAAAACATCCCAGCCACCTTGTGTTTTTCTTGGAAAACACAAAGGAAAGAGGGAATTACTCTGTGATGTAATCAGCTGAGTCGGGATTCAGAAAGCTGTTTTAATTCGAGGACTTAAAAGATCGACGTTTTTCCTGGAAAGATCATGCAAATTGAGTGTCTGAACTATAGTTACCTCCTTACAACCTGTCAGATTTCTCTCCATTAATGAAACACAGCTAAAATATTCCAGTTCACCTTCTACAAATCTATTGTGGCATGTCCTGGAATCCAGCTCATGTCTATAAACGCATGGAGTATTATCTTCGCTTCCCCCTGCTTATTGGCAATGGGCAGTAATCTTTCAGTTGTGGTATGCAAAGCCAAACATGAACCAGTATTTTCCATTATGGTTGTAATTTTGGCCTGTAATTTTATCACTCAAATCTAAATCCACTTCAGAAACACCATAAACTAATTGTCACAGAATAAACTTAGAGTGGTTTATAAAAGTGATTTAATAAAAGGAAAATAAAAAACAAATGTAAGGCATAATATTTTTGGCAAAAAGGTCAAATATTTCTTTCTCTTTACCTCATTTGAATGCAAGAACCTGCTTCTTTTAAATGCCCTCACAGCAGGTTTGTTTGTCTTGGATTATGCAGTAGCAGATATAACATTTGTCCAGTGAGAGCTGTTTTAAAAAAAAAAAATACCAGCAAGGTAAACAGATCAAATTTGTATGCAGCAAAGATATCCATGTCTTAATTTTTTTTAAAATATCAAATGCTAAGTGCTAACAATATGACCATGTTCTTATTACACAGTTTAAGCCATTTTCACAGTTTGCAAAACCAAACACTTCAGAACCCACTGTAAGTTTATGTTAGGCCATAATCTGAATGACTGCTGCTCAGCCTGCTTCACTTCATTCATATTAAGAAACAATATACAGAGGATATAAAGTGATCAACTGTGTTTACACTGATGAAAAAAAAGCCTTTGCATAAGTAGTAAACAGGGAATGTGGGTATGAACGTTAACAGACTGCTGCTAATCATCTCTGAAGGGAACTGTGCAGAGCCTCCCAGGCCAGGCAGGGCTGGGAAAAGCAAATGGGAGCAAATCTCCGAGCAGCATTTCCAGGAGTAACCCCAAAATAACCCCTGTGCCCCACGCACGATTCCAGAAGCAAACCACACTAAGGTTTGCAGGGGTACTCGCTTTTTTGCGTTGACATGTGAAGGTTTGCAAGCAATGGATTTGCAGGAGAGAAAAAACCCAGCCCCTGCGTTTATTCATAAAAAATATCTGTTTCAAAACTGCAGTGGGAGCCTGTTTATAATAAACCAACAAATGATATAGAGGCTGCTGTTTGGCACAGGAATGGCCTGGGAGAGGCTTGTATTACATTTCTCCCTCTCAGCATTCATGGTATAAGGCAGAGCAGGCTGCAATTTATGTTCTCCTGGTACTGTTGTCCTGGCTGTGCTGCTCCAGAGACAGTTCTGGCACAGTCCTCGCTTGTGCTGTGCTTTGCATCTCCCTGAATTTATTGCCAGAGGTTGGGGTGAGGGCAGAGGGGCATTTTTGACTTCTTTATGGTGATGGAGGCACTTGAAGAGGCCAGGACAAACACAGATAAGTAGCCCCAGGGACAGCTACTGACCACCACTCTCCCACTTGTGCTTTCTTGTGTACTGGGCTAGCTCAGATTTTAACATAAAGCCATTACTGCTGTGGCTGAGCTAATTGCAGATTTGGAGAAAAATGGGGAAAACAATAATTACTTTCTCTTATTTGTATTTTTGGTTGCTTGGAGTTTGCTCTCTCTCCTATCTCATTAAGCACAGTTGTGTGAGTGAGAACCCTTCTGGTTCTCATCCACCCACCCATCCATCCATCCATCCATCCATCCACCCATCCATCCACCCATCCATCCATCCATCCACCCTATCTTCATCCCTTGGTTGATAACACATTTCTTTCTGAAGGCAACCCAGGATGGCCACGTCAAACTTGCAGAAAATGTAGTTATGGAGCCCAGACCTCACCAGGATCCTTTATCTGAATGCCTCAGATGGAGGAATGAGCCCCACAGGTTGTGGTCATCTAGGTCGTATTTCTTGCTTTGAGTGCAGCAATTTATGCTTCACTGTGAGATAATAAATGCAAAGAAGATAAGTCCTCCAAATCTAACAGTAGAAAGGCCAGGACCAAAAAAATTAGAAATACTCTAGACTCAACCTCTTTGTCTCCGATTCATGTTATGGAGAGGTCTCTCTCACTCCTTGAGGCTCAGGGATGTTCCTTATGACAGCAGGAAGTTTAGCCCCTGGAGGAAGCTGGGCATCCACCTCCATAAGGGTTTTGATACCAAAGCCAAGGCAGTGAGCACACATGGGGTGCTGGTGCAGCAGCCCCTGTGCTGGAGGTGATGCTGATCTCCACCCGAAGCTCTTTGGTCCAATCTTCCTGCAGGATTTCTGGCCGTTGTGTGAGGGTGCTGAGTTTGGCAGCCACAAGTGTTGAGCCGCCAAATCTATTTCCATCCATCTGGTCATGGCCGCCAAATCGATTTCCATCAAGACGAGGAGAGACCCCCGAGTGGAGCTGCTGAAATACTTTCTCCATTAGAAAAAATGCTCTAACGTCTTCTCCCTTTGCATAATACTTAGAGAAACTCTGATTAAAGAGCTTCGTAAGACCTGGATATTACTATTTATTATTGTTATTATACAGATTTCACTCTCCACTTTCACTGAAACAGTAGCAGCATAAAGACACAGCACTGGAGTTACAGTCTGTGTCCTGACCCCTACAAATTACTCCTAGATGTAAGAGCCAGAAAAAGTCAGAATTCAGGCAGAGAAAACACAAGGGAAGGCAAGGTTGCTCAGTGCAGACCTCACTGTCAGCTGTGTACAATTCACTCTTTATCAGAAGGCTGTTCCACCAGGGTACCACTCCCTAAATACTTACAAGTTCTACAACATGATTCGAAATACATATAAATATAAATGTGTGCAGGCATATATACTCACACATACATACATACAGGAAAAGGAAATTATTTTTGAAGGCCAGGCCATGGGAAACCCAGGGGTCAGTTCCCACCGAGATGGACAATTTATTTACATTTCTGCTCAGGATTATGAATTGTTCTTTCCCCCAGCACAACTCAGAGATCCTTAGGTCATTTCTTTGCCTTCTCTCTTTCCGTGCTCTCTTCATGAGATGATACTGAATTAAGACTCAAAAACCAACCAGAACTCTTCCACTTCCTTGGGCTTGATCCACTCCTGATATTACCTGAGGAATTCCCCCCAATTTACTGTGAGACCTGGCATCTGACGGGTGCTGAGTCTCCTAAACCACTTTTCGTATTTCTTCTGCGTGTTTACCCTTTGCACATCACTTGGGAGAGGGACACAGCTTGGGCTCTTGAACTTTGGGCAATAGCTCCCCGTTAATCCCTTTTTCCTTCGGATTCCCATGACGTTGGTGTGTCCTTGTGTTTGGGCTGCCGTAAAAGGCTACGAGGGGGCTGGAGGGGTCACTCATTTAAAAATAGTTTCCAGTAGGGATTTTTTTTAGGTTGCTGCTGTTTTTCCACTGCTCTTGGATTGAGTTTGGAAGTGGCAGAGGAGAGACTGCAGGAGAGGAGAGAGTGGGAATTGAGGATGGCAGGAAATGTGGGGAGGGGGACAGTAAAGATCGAAGAGCAAGAAATGGAGGCGGAGGTGTGAGAAGCACGGAGAGAGGAGAAATAAGGCAGGTGCCCACCGGCTGATGCCAGTGTTTCTCATCTCCAGCATCTCTCCTGCTGGAGGGACACCCGTGTGCTTGTGGCAATGGGAAGGGATTGGGGGAGCCCAGTTTGAGGGCAGCCCTCACAGGGCCCCTCGTCCTCGCTCCACCCCGTGCGCCCGTTGGGTCCCCTCTCGTGCCACGGTGCGACCAACAGCTCCAAACCACAGCACGACCAAACCTGCCCCGTGATCCGATTTCCTTTCATGGCCAGGTGCTTTTAATAACGCGCTGCCAACTGCAAGTGGTAGTGCCGCCAATGATGCCTGGAATGAAAAGAGGAAAGGGAAAAAAAAAAAAAAAGTCAATGAAACAGAACAGATAATTTTGCAATTTAATTTTCCATCTTCTCTAATAATGGCACCAGTGTCATGTTTGATGGATGAAACTGCTGCATACGGCCTCTCAAGATTAATTCCCCTCCTATAACTTCAGCCGTGATTTTCCAGAGCAGCCTCTTGGCTCCCTTATTCAATCTTCCCCGGTCCCTTTCTCTCTCCCTTCCCCAGCCTTCTCTCACTTGGAAGAATGTTTTGGATCAAAGCCGACAAGGAGAATTAGGCTGGGTATAAGGGCTGGCTTTCATGTTTACTGAAGAGACTCGAATCCTTTTCCTGAAGCAGAGTGCAGCTTTTATGTGGAAAACTTCAGCACGGCAGCAATCAGACCCAAATATCCTCTGTTCCTTATCTGAAACTGCTGACTACTGCACAAATACAGCGTATCTGCTCCTTCCAGGATCTTGAAGGATCTACATTTTTTACCGTCCCGCTTGGGCAGAAATCTCTGAAGCCCATTAAAAGTTACACCGTAATCTGATCTCCATATTTTCTCAAGCCAGGAGATCTGGAATTTAAAGACAAGGTTTGATCTTATCTATTTTTTATCTGATGATGCTGGCTCCACCAAATAAGATTTATCAGTAAAGAAAATAATGCAATTAATGTCCCGGTTGTCTAAGCCTTTATGGAGACCTCTCAGCTCTTGCTGCTCAGAGCACTCCAATTAAATGTAACTCTGTAAACCTGAGCAAACCAAACCCTTATCTGAGAACACGCAGCGCTCCTAAATTAAATTTGTGGATTTCGTATACCTTATGGAAAGGGCTCAGGCTTTCTTTGCTGTTTTGTGTGTGTGTGTGTGTGTATGGAGGACAGAGAGACAGTGTTCTGCATAAAAACCGAGTTCCTCTCCCCTAGCCTGGCAGGGAGTGCACATACCACTAACAAGTGCTATTACTGCATTTACGTCACTGAAGAATTTTCTCCTTCTGGCATGCTCTCTGGCATCCCGCAGCTGAAGGGGCTCCAGGAAAAAGCAAACTTGCTGGCCTGACAGGGGAGACACGTGAAAGCCCCTCTCCAGCACGCTGGATGGAGACCTGGAGGCCAACAGCTGTACCTGGCTTGGGGACTAATCCCCTCTCCTTCCTCAGTTGTTTCCATGCCTCTTCCCAACGTGGGAGCACCCAAAGAGCAGCAACCCATAGATACCTGAGTGCTGTCAGATGGTGGTGGAAGGGAAGGCTGGTCCCTGAGCCATAGTGAGGACTGATGCCAGATCCAGCTGAGTCTTGCTCAGCCCACAGGGGTCAAACTGGTGGATGTCAGCTTAGCAGAGCAAAGCACCTCAAAATCCAGAGGCCTTAACACCTCTGATAGATCTCTGGAAAGCAAGGAAGGTTTTCTTCAAGCTGGGGGCTTTCACAGCTCTTCAGCATTTTGGAGATCCCAAAGCTCCCAATTTCCTCATCATGCAAGACTCATACCTTGGTCTTGTTATACAAAGTGGAAAAGGAGCACAGAAGATGGATCCCTTTAAATACCAAGGCACCTCAGACCAGCTGGGCTGTGCAGGCTCTGAACATCCTTCTCTCCAGCTTCTCTTCCTTCTGCTTCACCTCCCTGGAGGTGCAGAAGTGCAGAGGGTTTGAGAGAGCTCCAGCAGCTGGAGCGAGGCTGGGCTGGAGGGGAGCACAGGGACACCCTGGCATTGTGTTCCCCTTCGAGCTGAGCCATTTGTGGTATCACCCCCAGGGTTCCTCAGGAAAAGTGAGCCAGGCACAGCACATGGCACGAGGGGTCAGCAGGGCTCACTTAGAGGAGGTGGTTTCACAGCGAGCAGGTTCACGGTGAATGGGTTCATTCACTGCAATTCTGATTTTTGGCTTTGCTTTTCCTTGCAAAAGCAAAACATCGTTTCTGGCTGATCTCACCTGAATTATTTCCAAACTACTTTTCCTCTGAGTTATTTGGGTTTGGAACCAGTCTGAAAAAATTAATTGTGCACCCAGTCCTAGGGTTTTTCTCTATCAGCTGGTTTCAGAGTTCCCATAGCTGCACTTTGGCTGCAATAACCTCCAAGATGGAAAAATTTGTTTTTTTGTCCTGAAATCCATCTCAGCCTCTTGTTCTTCCAAGCTACCCATGGGAAGAACTTACCAAATGAAATAAAAAAGAGTAAATAACATTGAAATTTTTACAGTAAGGAAAAACAGGGATCACAAGAAAGTACACAGACCTGTTCATTGCTATTTTCAGCTATGGTATAATTGTTTTCTTTTTTAAATTTCAGAAACCGCTAAGAAATTATCTTCTTCTTAGTTTCTGAATGACCTTTACATAAACCTACTTTTTCTGCTTAAAACTTAGTTTCACAGGATGGCTTTTACTGGCCTTTGCTTCGCCTCTTTATGATTAATCCTCCCCCTCCACCACCATTCTCTTTGTTCAGGGAACATCATTAACAAAATTCTCTTGTTGTTAGTGAAAGTCTTCTTTTTGATAAACATTGCTTGGTATATATGTCTTTTTGTTTAAAAATGGTGATGCTACTTCATAACAAACTCTGAGACCTTAACATATGAATGTTGCAACCCTGGCTGGAAATAATTTAGAACGACTTTACTGGATGTACAGGGCAGGGGCAAATCACAAACCCACTTTGTTCACAGCCACTGGCAGTGCCTAACCTGAAGTCAACTGGCAATGGATATATCCCACCCTAGACAGAGCCTGTCTGTTGGCAATGGCAGATCCCAGATCTTCAGACGATCTTCACATCGATTTTGGTTGATCCCTATTGATCTTCAGATCAACCAAAGGCTTCGTGGTAGTTTAGACAAGATGAATTTGAAGGGATTGGCCATTCCTGCTATGGATGGAGATGGCTGGGATCCCTCAGGATAGGTCAAGTTGACAGCAGACAACGAGGACGAAAGCTTTGTCAGCAACCAAGCCTGCCTTAACCTGTATCTGGCCTTGCTCTCCTCTGATATGAACCTATTTTACTTTCCCCAGTCATGGCAAAAGTCCTCACGTGGACAAGCAGGGCAGGAATCCAAACCTTGGAAGTGCCTGCCCCATGCCACCTGGGAACAGACCCTCCAGGCTCAAAGCACACCTCTGGGATGAGATGGGCCTCATCGCTTTGCTAATCAAAGAGCTTGCCCACCGCCAGCCGAGGAAATCAGTTACATGCAGTAAAACTGAAATTTCCATTCCTTGTGTAAACACAATGTATCTCTCCAACGGTGTCCATAAAAATGCAGGAAAGTGCAAACTCAGCAGCTGGAATAGACTGGGTACCTCCATGCAGCGAGTGTATACCAGGTGGTCTCTGTCACGGGAAGTGATTTATGCTAACTCTCTCCCTCTTGGGCTGCTTTTATTTAGTTAGTGGGAGTTTGACAGCCCAGAGGTCACAGACACTCCAGTCACTAGTGGTTTCTCTACTGAAATGGAGAAATGCCTTTATGGAGGGGAGGGGGGGGGGCAGGATGGGATGGGGAAAGAAGAACTAAGCTGAATGCACGCTAGTGTCAACTGCTGGAAAAACAGCAGGTCCATAAATAGTAAAGGGTTTGGAAGATGAGGGGCGATGAATAGTGCCTTAATCAGAAATGAAATGTCAGGGGAGGAGGGGGAAGGGGCTCTCGATTTATCTTCTCTTGCATGAGATTTAGTACCAGGGAGACAGTGTCCTTGGGGACCTCACGATGAATTTTTTCTATGCATCCAAGGAAGGAGCCTGTCCAGATTTCTCACAGCATTTTTTTTTTTTTTAAAACATCTTCAGCTAAATTTTTGGAAAATGAGTAACCATTGACGGAGTTCATGACACTGTTCCTTTCTTAATTCTGCCTTTCTTTTTGGACTTGTGCAAGACATAGAAGACAAATCCGTGCCTCAGTTTAATCAGGCTGGGGGAGGGCATACAGAGAGGAGACCTGCCTGAGGCATGCTCTGTCCCAGGGGAAAGGTTCACCAAGGGGGATAAGCACATCCCCAAGGGCTCAGGCACAGCTGAGTTCCAGGGCATCCCTGACACACAGCACCTCTGTTGGGCTCTATGGTTGTATATGATGGCCTCATGCTCTTACAAATGGGAGGTGATAAGGGCTTGGCTTGAGCTCAGATGGAGGAGGATTGTGTGCTCGAGGCTTGCTTTGCTGAGTGCTAAATAGCCAATGTGTGGGTGCTCTCAGCATCCTCCTGAAGTGGAATCCCAGTGATGCTCTCCAGCTGCCCCAGGGTCCTCAGGCAACGCTCTTGCAACAGCCCTTCTGCACCCTCGCTGAAGGACCACGCCACAAACAATGTGAGTCTGCAACTGCTCCTACCCAAGTTCTAACTTTTTAAACACAGGAACCATATTAACTGGATTGGTACTCCTAATTTACTTAGAAAATCAACAGAAGAACATCTCTGAAAACCTTAGTACTCAGGCCAGTTCCGTTTCCTCTGGGACTCCAAGCCTGGGACTGGAGACATCACTACACCCTTGCTTTCCGTGTGCAGCATGTGTTCCTTTGACTTTGTCTTCATTAGAAATGCATGATTTGTGATCTCAGCAGTACCTCCGTGCAGAGCCAGGAGTAGTGCTGTTGGCTTTTGTGGAGCAACTCTGGATTTACATCAAGGTGAATGAGATCAGTCCATTAGGCTCCCTGGCAAGCTCCCCGGAACGTGGTTACAATTTAATTTGGTCCCTGAAACACTCTAGTTTTGGCCAATAGCTTCCCCTCCCTAGTAAACTCTATGTACCAAATCCCTGATGTCCTCCAAGGTCTTGGGTGTCATTGTTTGGTTTCATGCTGGACATTTTGCTGCTAGGAGAAAAATAATCTGGGTTTTATTTTTTAACATTCACAGCCCAGAAAATGCAGGAAGTTGTTTAGTTCAGGTTTTTCTTGTGCGACGGATCAGTTTTTTTGTACATCTGCTGATACAATGATCAAGGATAATTTAACTTTCCTTGGGGAAAATCAACAGCTGGAAAGCTTACAGAAAAACAAGTTTTTCCCAAGAAAATCTCCCCTTAAGTTCATAGGAAATTGAAATGACCTGCAAAGCACAGAACGAGAGTTAATTGGGTTGGAAGAGTTTGAGATGGCCATTATAGCGAATTCTTCCCCAAGGAAGAAATGGCTTTGTCTGCTCGTGAGGGAAACCCACTCTGTGGGAAAGGAGTTGAACCTCACCCCAAAAGCAGCCCCTGTGCAGCTGGTGGAAAGACTGAAGGAAGAGAAGCAGAGTGGTAGGGGAATGTTATCTGACTGAATTGGGCACTTCTCTCTCAGAGGTATCGTGAAGGACCAAAGAAAGGTCATAAACACTCCAAGATCTCATGATAAAGTAGATTTTATCCATGTAATCCCATTGCAGAGGAGCTATTGGATGGCTTGTATCACATGGAGATAGGGAACAGATGAAGGGACATCTCCCAAAAGGACATCAGCATTTTTGGGGTTGTGTGGGGGTCACTGCTGTCTGCAGAGGCAAACCAGAGGTGCAATGCAAAAGCAATGTGTTCCCATTACGGTGAGGGAATGACTCAATCCATGCAAGAAAGGGCTACCCCTTGCTCTTGGCCTATGGACATCTCTCTTGTTGTTGACAACACAGGAGCTACGGGACTCTGACCAGAGCCTGCAGAGAAAAGCTCTGCAGAAGAAACCAACACTGCAAACCCTATTTCAAATTTTGGATTATTTACTCACACCCTGAATATTCATCTAGAATGTCATGATTTGTCCGGTTTTGGATGGAAGAACAGTGGGAAAATATAGATCATATCATTATAGAACAAGCAAGTTTCATGACTCAGCCAGAGCCCAACTCCTGTGTGATCAGGGCTTGAGATGGTGACACCAGTTGTTAAGGCACTCTGTGTGGACTTTAAGCTCACTATAAGCAGCCACTTTAAAAAATCTTGTCCATACGTGTTTTTTGCTCAATGAGGTGTTAAATAGGAGATGCCCTTTAAACAAACTAATCCGTCCATGAGAAAATATACAAAAGAAAGGCTCTGGAATGACATTTACCGCTCCCCCGGTGCATCAGAAATGCCGCCTGTCTTCTCACCCGCCATCACCGAGGGAGAAAAGGATGAAGTGGGAAGGTCTCTGCCTTAGCAAAACAGACTTAAAAGGCAAGTGGCAAGGTAGAGAGGTCTGACTGAGATCACAGGCACTTCTGGGCAGATAGCATCTCGGGGAAGCGAAGACAAGGTGTGAGAAGTCTGCTCTTTCTTGTATCATCGCAAGGGCTCTTTTTGAAGATAAGCCCATTTCAGCAGAGGGGGGTCCTTGCACTTCAAGGGCAGGGGAAGGCTGGCCATGCTGGGGCTGAGCACGGGCTGTGCTTCCACCTCCCCTCTGTTTGTTTTCTAATTTTCTTTTCACTCCCACGTCGGCTCCTTGTGACCTTTTCTCTCATCGACATCACCGGCACCTCCCCGCGGGGCCTCGCAGACAGGGGTTAAGAGACCTCGACAGGGAGGGATTTTACGGTCGTAGTTGGAGGAGATGGGCAGGAGCTCAGGTGGAAGGGCCATGGTGTTTTCCCTGTTAGGGTTTCTAAGGACCATCCCCACACAGATCAGGTGCAGAATCGGACCATTGAAGAAGAATTCCAAAGAAACTCAGAAAAACACCCAGAAACAGAGCGTTTTGGAGAGAAGGGAAGGAACCCACAGCCTTCTTAACAGCAATTCTGTCTGGGTTCATCCAAAACCAAAGCAGAGGTGATCTACCACCTCGCCATGCAAAATGGAGCTCTTGCTTTGCATCCCTGTTATTTGACAATCCTACAATGCTCCCCAAGATTATGAAGCAGCAAAGGGAAATCTCACAAATTACCCGTGGATAAAAGGGCACTGGGTTTGTTGTGAGCCTCAGGGATGGACAGACAGTAGGGATAAGCACAGCTGCAATGTTCTGCTAAAATAGCCACTTGCATTAAATATTTTGTCCAAGGGTCTTCTGGAGATTTGGGATGAACTGAAACCAATGTTTTCATGCGCATGGGATGTTTGGTTTTCAGTGCACAAACCCCATGCCACGGTATCCAAGCCAAAGCAGGAGGGAGAAAGCCAGGTGTGGCTTGAGCCTACCATCGAGTCACACGAAGCACAACCATGCTCAGAAAACAAATAAGCACAGAGAACAGAAGGGAACATTGCCAGGGAGGAAGAGGGAACAGAAAAAGGTCGGTGATTTCCCATTTAACTCAACCCATGCTCCTAACCCCTCTCGGATCCCCCTCACTCACTGCCCAAGCTGCACACCCCATCACGCAATAGCCTATCTTTTCATCAGCACTTCCTTCCTCTGGATCTAATCTCTTCTGACACAAGCGAGGAAGTTCAGGGTTTTATTAGTGGAAAGGAGGATTTGGGGCGAGCGGAGCCTCGCCGCCAAGCAGGGACCTGCAGGCGGGCTGCTGCCAGTGTCAGGTTGTTGTACAAACATCACCTCCTGCAAACCCCGGCGTGGTCACCCAGTCAAGCGGTGGAGACAGTTTGCCCAGTAGTTTGACCTTTCACCTCCCCTTTACTAAATAGACCTAATTACTGCGTTTGTCTGTCATTTAAGCTACAAATGACTCCATTGAGGTCATCTGAGGGAAGCTGGAGTTCTTAGCTGTCATCTCAAGAGAGCTCGGCTAATTTTATCCTGCTGGGGAAGAAAGCCCTGTGAAATTTTGCTGGAAGGCTCAGTTACAATTGCTGTTTCCTGGGAAGGGTTTGGGGACGTGCTTGCTCCTGGAGAGAGCAAAGTATGCCCCCAGTGACTCCTATGAATTCACATTCATCTGCAGATCCCGGTGATTGTAGGGGTTACCCTAAAGGATAAACTTTTGGGGACCTTCTGAAGCCAAAAAAGAAGAAGAAGAATGAATAAGAAAGAATAACGACATCAATAGTAATAATAAATTATCTGTAATCTTCTTCTCTCAAACCAAATTTTGCCATTTGAAACATCAGAACTCCCCAGGCTCCAATCACCTTTCATTCAGCCAAAAGGAGACCCAGGAGCTGCAGATGCAGTGGGTTTGACTGTGGTTCCTCTGCAGTGTTCAGGGCTTTCAGTCCTGGCGAACCCCAGCTGTGTGCTTTGTGGGTAAAATGCGAAATTTTGATGAAAGTGGTTAAACCTTAAGAAAACTCAAAGAAACTGAAATGCGTGCAGGAAAGGACTAGGAAAACTTAGCAAATGGTAGTGTTTCCCTTCTGCCCTTAGACGTAGCATTCTCCAGATTAAGGTGGGAGATGAATATAATGATCTACATGCAGAATCACAATGCGATCCAGCCAGGTGTCTGCTTGCACACATGCAGATTTGTGCAGAAGCAGGTCTGGAAGGAGCACAGGAGAGGTTCCCTAGACTTGCCCCAGCTCTCAGACCCATTTCTGAGAGCAGGGAGCCCAGCGTCCCAGCAGCAGAGGCCCTCAGCTCTCCAGGCCACCTCTCCTTGACAACAGCAATATTTCTAAGCTCAAGCACAAGCAATGTGCAGGGTACCTAGGCCACCTTCAGACAAGCTGTGCCAAGGCCAGTCCTTCACCTCCTCCATAGCAGCACTCTATTCCCTGGGCTGGGCTCATCCTTTCATTTCCATTTCTTCCCCTCTTTGCAGAATATTGCAAAGGGCTTTTTCCAGCTCTTCCCTCTGCACCTCACGCTCCGTCTTTCCTCCATCACATCAGCCATTGGCCACCTGTCCTCACCTTGCAGCCCACCCTCTGTGGGGTGAAGGACCTGTCCCCCAGACCCACCACAAGCCCACCTCCATCCCTGCCTTCCTCCCTCAGTGCTGAAACCTCCCATTTCCACCGGGCCCCTCCTCCCTCTGCGAGGGGTCCCCTCGAACATCTGCAAAGCCTCTCCAGCCCCCTCCATAAAGCCCTCCACCACCGTGGTGCCTTAAAGATAAAACAAAACATGACAGCAGCCTGGATTGTTGCTGTTCCCATCACGCTAATATCAACGGAGCGCTTCCTCCCACTGTCCCCGACTGTTTCCGTCCATCCGCAGTCGGAGAGCTGATGGATCCTCTGCAAAAATCACCTTTGGGGCAAGGGCTGTTATTTTTATCCTGGATTTCTACAGCCCTGAGCACAATGGGGTCTTAGTGCAGCCTGGGGCAAGCTGGCAGTGAGCTGAAGGCGAACAGTTCGACAGAGCCTATCCCGAAACCAAAGGGGCCGAGGTTGGAAACGCGAGAAGATGGTGACTGACGCAGGCACGCTCAGCGCTGGGATTCAGTCACATCTTTCAGCAGGGCTTAGATTAAGTCCATCAAAAGCAGATCTTTTTTCTCCCTCTTTTCACTCCCTCTTTCTGCACTGACGTTACTCAAGGCGTGTGTTAGCAGCAAGACGTGGCATTTTGCAACAAGGCAAAGAAATAGGTTGATGGACGGAGGAAAGGTCTGATTGCCTTTGTGCGTCCCTACGGTGCAGGTAGGGAGCATTGGGGGTTTCCCAGGGGGTTGTTTTCTTTCTGTAAGTAAACAGTTGCTGCATCAGAGCCACAAGCTGGAATCAGTTTGCAATGTTATCCTATAGCCCAGAGGTGCTAAATTGTCTGTAAAGGGTTAAACTGGAACAGAAGGAAAACAAAGCAGAACCCCTTATCTGACTGTATTTAGCAGCACCTTGTAAGCAGCTGGAGAGCATCCCACCCCATCCCTGTCTGCTGCATCCATCTCACATCCCTGCCGCAGCCTCTTGCTGAGCCCATTCCACTCATTCCCACTCCCAAGACGCAAAAATGGGTCCCACCATCCCCAAAACCCAATGGGAGCAGAGCAGGGAGAGGGGAGCCTTAAGGACAGTCACCCAGCTCGGCTCACACGGCAGAGGCTTTTCATGTGCAAATAACAGGAGCAGGAAAATGGAGGAGTAACTTTATCATTACCCTGTTGCAAAATTTAAATAAACATAATTTCATATGCTCAAAGGACATTTTGATGAAAAGGTTAATGTTATTACAGGTGCTTAGAGGGCTCTAAAAGTCTTATATCACTACGCAGGCTGAAAATTTATAGAAAGAGACAGCAAACATTTTAATAACATCCTCCTTAGTTCCTTCATTGACAGATGCCGTGTTTTGTTAGGGCGCAGGCAGTATTTTAATAATGTTGAAACACAGCCTTCAAATTTATAGCTTCTCATGGGAAACAGGAGGATTTTCTTCCTTTTTCAACCTGAATTTTTTTCTTGTCCCCCAGATTTCGTCCCCTCCCCATCTCCTCTCCATCACCCACCGAGCACCGAGCGGATGCAGCAACACCTCCCAGGATGGCTTCTCCCTCTCCTTCGTAATGAGACGACAGATTTTGCTCAGCTTTTGGCATCTTAGTGCTGACTTTTGTGGTTCTAAGCAATGAGTTTTGGGGTTGTGTTTGGAGAGATTCGAAGAGGCATCAACACCTCTCAGTGCTGGAATGGGGAAAAAGAGCATAAAATAACATTGCCCCGTGCTTAAAATATATAGAGAGAGTTGCAGCATCTTACCTAGTCCTCAACACATTTAATTCATTGAAAGTTTTGGAAAGTGTGTATGAACAACTGCAACCAGCATAAGCTTGAACCAAAGGCATGAATTTGTACTTGCATCAGAGGGAACTTTTTTGTTTATAGACACAGATCTGTACGGGACATTGAGCGCAGAGCTGGACTGTGAGCCAAAAATCTTGACCCAACTGTTGGGTTGTATTGGTTTGTGTTGAGGTGAAAAAAACTCAAGACATGCTTTTCAGGAAAAATAAATATCTATGGCAGAGAATGGTCAGAAAAAGAAAAGAGAAATAAAATAAAGAGCATGATGGAGCCTTTGAGCCAAGCAGTGGGAGCGTTGACCTCCTGCTGTCTGTGTACCCTTCCTGAATAAATATTTCTGTCATGCACAGATAAAAGATTATTTTTATAACAAAATTAGCTAATTTCTGATGCTCTGCTGGTTTTGCTCCTTAGGCAAAATGCAGAATTTCAGTTGTTATGCCTTGGATGGGTAAGAGGACACTCAAAAATTAAATGGACATCCTGATAAGAAAGTGGAAAAGTGATTATCCACCTATTTTTTTCCCTCTCACAGATTTTTGCAGTTACCTGGCCTTGTGTTTCCCTCTTGCCTGGCTTTGGTCAAACACCAATGGATGGACCTGAGATGTGGTGGCCTTGGGCTGCACGGGCTCTTGGCTGGAGGTGACTTTTTCCTTCCATCTGATGGCAAATGTACACATAGCATACAACAAAGAGAAAGCATAAAGCAGTCTGTGCCACTCTGCTTCCTTTCAGTCAACAACAAAACATTGCAAATATATAATTTTTCTTTGTGGGGAAAAAAAACAGAAGTATTAAAAGCTGAAGTGAAGGATGCTGGCTATCCAACAGCCTGGCCTGAAGACACAGGCCCTCTCCAGAGGAAGCTGCTGAAGGTTACTGCTAGTGTTGCTGGCTCTGATTTATAGATAGTCCCAGCTGAAGACCATTTACCCCATTTCCTCAGGGTTGCCTCCTCCTAGCCTTGTATTAATTAGATCCAGCTATTAACAATGCACCTCCAGTTTCTTCAAGATTGCGCTTGGGATGCCTTTCAGTTCATTTTAACGGATTCACATCCTTTTAAACTCCCTTTTCCTTTAAAGATCTTTCCCAGGGCAGAGAGGCAACAAACCCCGTCGCTGTTCTCACCCGCGCTCGTGCCCACATGCACAGTGGTCACCCATCGCGGCTTCTGCGGCTTTTCCTTAGTTAAATAAATGTCCTTCCCTCCCCATTTGAAGTGTTCCCAGTGGAAGAGTGAGGTAACGTTATTTTGTTATCTAAAACAACCGAGGAGCTTTTTAAAGGATGACCTCCATGTGTCTGTGTATACAGAGGCACGCAGGCACATGCTCACGCACATGCAAGCAGAAGCACACATAAAAGACCCCGTTATGAGTTCCAAACTTAGGTAAACCTCCTGTAGACCTCATTAAGCTTTCGCCTGGATTCAGCTCCAAGGTTCAGACTCCATCTGCTCCCCTCAAAAGATCTTTGTTAACAGTATTTTCACATTATGGCACTGAGAAGGGAGAATATATATTATAGACATATTTGGCCCTGGCTTATTCCCATTCCCCTCTATAAATCTGGGGTAAATCAGGACCAAAGTGGGTCTAGATTTACTGGAGTGCATTCACAGTTTTGGGGTGGCAGCTTTGGCTGATATAGGACTGTAGCATCACATCCTTGCAAAGGACTTTCTCTCTTCCCTGACTCCAGGGCTGTGTGGTAAGGACTTTGGATGGGTTTTGCTCTTCCTGAAGCCTTTCACCCCTCAGATTCAGCACAGAGGACAAACCCTATAGTCTCTCCTATAGGAAAAAGGAGAAAGAAGAAAAACGAAAGAGAAAGAGAGAAAGAAAGAGAGAAAAAAGGAAAAGAAAAAAGGAAAAGGAAAAGGAAAAGGAAAAGGAAAAGGAAAAGGAAAAGGAAAAAGAAAAAAGAGAAGGAGGAGGAGGAGCAGGAGGAGAGAAGAGAAGAGAAGAG
>WBMW01005650.1:159686-172439 GCA_013396635.1 Penelope pileata | reverse complement strand
CGAGCAGCACTGCTCCCTTCTGGAGCCCGCGGGAATAGGCTGCTTTCTCCCACCTCCCCCGAACCCCCACCTTCGGCTGGAACCCACTCTGGCACAGCTTTTTGCAAGAAGCTGCCTTCTCCTCTCCCACCCGCCCCCGTCATCCCTCGGCGGTATCTGGATTGCGGCGCTTGGTTTCACCGTGATGGGGTCGGGAAAATAAAACTCGATTTCATGGCAAAGAGGGAAACCGCAGGGATGATGGTGTTGTAATTGGAATTGTAGAGATAAGAAAGAAAGCAGTCCCAGATGCACTGGGGGGTGGCGGCGAGGGGAGAAAGCAGGGCTTTAAATCAGATTTAAACAGATGTTTCAACGTCTGGAGTTTGCCAAACATTTCATATTCAAAATGTCCGGGGTTTTTATTTGAACCTTGTCTCCCCAGATGGGAAAAACCTGTTGAGATCAAATAAAAGCGTCAACCTGCCTCTTCCCCAGCACATGACCCCAAGGATCATTAGTTTTTTTGAGTCTGAAAGTCTTCAATTAACTTTTTTTATTTTGTCGTGTTGGTTGTGGTTGTATTTCAGAAGAGCGGACCAAAATTTCAGAGGTCCTCCAAAATTTTTGGGTCCTGGCTGGGGCATCAGCCGATGGAAGCAAAAGTAGCAGGAAACGGGGAAGCAGAAAGAAGAGGCTCTCCTTGCTGGGCTGTAAACCCACGAGCGATAAGATTTTGTTATCATGCAATTCCAGGGAGGTGTAGATAAGGTTGTGGCTGATTTAGTAAGATCCAAGCTGAACTTCCAGGCTCTCAGGGAAGCCTCTATCTCTTTAACTGCTCTGGAGAGAGGAAATGTTAAGAATTTCAATCGTTTTATTTAACGTATTAAATAATATATGTATTATCTATGTAACCCCAGGATTTAAAAACCACCCAATAACAAGTGGATTTAACCCAGAAATGAATTCTCCTGCAAGAACGACCGGATGGACGTGGTGAAACCAGCCCTGCCGCAGAGGCAGATAACGGGATGAAACGCTGACCCCAGCGAACAGAGCTCTGCAGAGGGGCAGGAACTCACCCAGCTCTGTCCCTTATCACTGGGATGGATTTGGGGGTAAAAGCTACGATTTGAGGGATGCTGCTGGAGATGCGGATCCTGGGCAGATGCGGCTCGGCAGCCTCCTCTTCCCGCATCCCTCCCCGGCTTTGAAAGGCAGGGAGCTTATCGCTTCCCCAGGGGCTGTCAGGGAAGATGGAGGATTGGGGAAGGCTTTTAACCCTCAAGCTGGGATTTGGAGGAGGGAGATGGCAGATTCCTCCCCAGAACAGCGATAGGGGACCTGTCCCTGGAACAGAAGGGACCAAGTTGAAATTTCTATTTCTGGATGAAACAGGAGGGACCTACACCCTTGTTACACGCTCCAAACTCCTCTTGATAGCAGCGAGTTATCTAATTTTAGAATATCTAATTCACCATCTCCCATGTGTAGCAAATATCACATAAACACACATAAATACATACGCATTTCTGCATACAGATGCAGACACGGATCGATTTATTGGATTATTAAAGCACTGTGCTGAAGACAAACCGAGAGCATTAAACAGAAACTAGCAAAGAAAATTCAGCTGCACACTAGCACTGTAGCTCAAGGAAGGTCCAGGTCTTGTTCCGTGCTTTATCCCCGTGTCTGGGTGTTATCTTCCCTGTGCCCTTTCTGTTGTCTGTAAAGCAGTAAAAATTCCCTTTGGCTGCACAACCTTTAGTTTACACTTCTACATGCTGCAGTTCACCTTTTTCTACTCAAAACGCAGCATTTCTACTTCAGATCATGTCTCCTTGCAAATCACAAATGAAATAACCCAGCAGCCCTAAATGTATTTCTAATTTCCCTCAAACAAACCATTTTGCTCTGTCTGGAAAGTGTATTCTAACGAGGAAACTAGGGAGGAAGAGCTATCGAGATATTTCTTGATCTCTTAATTTTATATTAATCATAAAGATATCTTTCCCCTCCTTTTTTTTTTTTTAAATCTCCTCTACTTTTCTCAGATTCCTAATATCCATGTGATCTCCCTTCACCCACACCCTGCAGTAGTTTTAAAAGTTCAGAGCTTTTCCAAGGAGCAGCCACAGCCTCGCTGGGACCCAGCGATAAATGCAAAGCTCTGCACACAACGGGCACGCAGAGAAGCTGCCCACGGTCGCAGGATGCTATTCTGGATGTTGAAAACGCCATAAATAAATGTTGGAGCTGTGCTCTGTGCATTGCAGGAATGCAACCTGGGTGTGAATACGCTGCCTTAAATTCTTTGTAAGCCCGGCAGGAAGGGAATGTTGTGTCGGAGGGGATCTAAAAGACAAATTGCTCCGATGCCTGCAATCAAGGCTGCATTAGAATGATGGATCCAAAAGCTCAGCGTGTAAATTAATAAAAAGCACCAGGACTTTTGAGCAAATGCATGACACTGACATTTCATTTAGCTTCTCCAATCAATTAAAAAGAAAGCTTAATCAGGACTCCGTTCCAAACACATGGAAACCAGCAATTCCCTTTCATTTTCACAGCATTTTAGCCAAGGTCCAGTTATTTAAAGAACAAAATATTCACATTCCTGGGGCAGGAGGATCTGCTGGTGTGGCATCACTTCTCAAACTGCTGAAAAGGTGCAGCTGTGTGGGTGCTGCGCTGATTTTAGCAAGGATTTGGTGAAGCTCATTAGCTGCATCCCTTGAATTTTAGCACCTAGCCCCCAGTTACCATCGGGACACACAGCTATAGTTTTTGTTTTGTTTTGTTTTGTTTTTAACGAGGAAGAAGAGCAAACACTCATGCCAGAAGCAAGCAGAAGAAATGGCATGGCCAGGTCTCTTCCTGTGACAGTGGGAGAAAAGGAGTTTGCAGCGATGCTGAGACAGAGCTCACCTGGGCAAGGGGAGCATTATGTGCACACCCAAAACTCATCCTCTGGGGAACCTCGGGCCCGGGGGCTGGCAGGGCTCAGCCCTGCAGTAATTATAGACACGGAGGGTGTGGAGGGGAAGGAAACAAAGCTATATCCAAGTTGCACGTTAATAAATACGCAGGAGGTTATTCTCCTGTTTGAATGCATAAATCTTCCACGAGCGGTCTGTACGCGCTTGGAATGCGAGGAGCCCGGCTGAGCCAAGGCGAGCCCTGTCCAAATTTCGCTACTTTCCAAACGATGCCTCATTTATTAGTGTAGGCAGCCCCGAGGCTCCGGGGATTAACGTCCTGGCCGCCCAGAGCGATCCGAGCCGCAGCCGGGAGGAGCCCCGTGGTCTGCAGCCCCGAGTGCTCCCGCAGGGCACCCAGTGCATGGAGCCCCACCAAAGCGTGCCCGTGCCAGCCCTGCAGCCTGCACAGCCACCACGCTAGGGTCAGGCTGTGTTCTTGTGGTCACTGATGAAGGCATTTTTTTGCTAAGAGCTTGTTGGCGTGGCCGCTCGATGTGTTTTGGAAAGAAAGCTTTCGCCTTGCAGAAATTGCAGTGAAAGAACGGCTCCGCTGACTTCAGCTAGGTAACATCATTCGAATGGAATAGAAATGCAGGAGGAGAGCTTAAACAAGCCAGGGTGAATATTCCCTCTGTGCCCTCACCAAAAGCACGTGTCCTGCAGCCACACCTCATCCCGCCCAGGGATCCCACACTGGGGGCGAACCCCACCTTGGGGGCCATTGACTCCTCGAGATCCAAAGTTTTTCACCTACTTCCTTTTTTCTTGGTAACTTAACCCAAAGCAACGCTAAACCTCCAGACCAGGCTGCCCCTTCATGAGAAGCTCCTTGGTATATAACAAGGCACTGGTTAGCAGCTCTATTTGCAACTGAATCTCCTCTTACACCTTCCCCAAAGCAGCTCTGGGCCCAGGTGCATTTGCTCAATATATCATACATACATCTACTGGGGATCCCTTGGGTTGGAGAGTGGCTCCTACACTGCCCTACATTGGCCTCTTGGTTTTCAAGAGACAACAACAACAGGAAATGAATAAAACAATGCCAAATCAACAGCAAACTAAATCTGGTTTCGTAATTCCAATTGAATGCTCCTTTTTTGGCATTTGAGCTTAGATGGAAGACCCTAGGCAAAACTGTGTGTTATAGGTACACTAACAGGTTAGACAGGACTTGGGGCTGAGCCCTTTTCCTCCTTTCTCTTGTTAGCCCAGGAGGGATGAGAGGGGCAGTGGTGGCTTCTCACTCCGTTGGCAGAGCCATCTGAAATCAATTGCATCAAACTGAATTTTTAGAAGCCGTGTAGTTTACAGGTTTTTGTGGGACCCTCCTGGAAAATGGAAGGGGAATTACCATAAAATCTTTATGAAGGCTTCCATAAAACCTCACCATAATTGGAGAGCGTCCTGTTAGGAGGGAGGAATTTTCAGCTCGGAGGGCCAGGGAGAGCCAGGTGCCTCTTCCACCTTCGAGCAAACCTCTCTGTGGGCTGTTGACCCTTCTGCAACTGTTGTTCTCTGCCCAAAGGCAGCAAAAAGAATTCTCTCTCTGCTTGCGGGCCCACCTAGCCCACAGAGGGGTGAAAGAAGCCCTCCTGGGCCAATATTCTCAACTGCATGGAGGCAGCCTGCATTGTCGGCAGCGGGGAAGGATGCTCTGCTGGTACCATCCCACTTTCCATCAGCCATAGGGGCTTCACCAGGTGATATCTCCCAGTAGCACTGGTAAATCCCAAAGCAAGCTCTTGGGAAGCCACGGGGTTTGGCTCAGGGGTAGGCACAGATGTTTTTTTTGAGGTCATTTTTGGGAGATAACATTAAGCAACTGCAGAGGGAATAGGTGCGTACGTGTGCTGCTGCATGCAGTCACGCTGCTCCCTGCCCCAGAATAGGACTCTGCAGCTAAAAAGGAGGACATACACACACAAAAAAATAGATTTTTGGTATTTTTCCTGCTAATTTCAGGAAACGGTCCCAAATTTCCATTGCAAGGTAGCCTGCTCCAATCCACTAGGGAGAGGAAGTTGGAAGCGGATTGTTTGTCCCCAGCCTCGGCCGCACACACAGACACACACCAGAGGAAGGCATTGGATGCCATAAAACAAGGCAATTGGGAAAGGGAAAAGAAGTAGCAACATTGTTGGCCATTAATAGCTCTCTTCAGCCCGAAACATAGTTCTGTAATTGTTAACAAACTCTAATAGAAACAATCAGCGCCTCGAGCCACGACAGAGGAGCAGCATCAGAAGGGCCAGATCTAAATTTACATCTCCCATTTACTAGAAAGTGTTTTTGCAGTGGGAACCCTTTCAGCATTGTTTAAGGACAAGCTCTATTTAGTCTCTAGCAGGAAAAGCAGGTCCTAGGATTTCCTCACGAATTACAAATAGATCCCACCACTCCAAACTCGGAGTTAATATAGTGCTCCAGCCCTTCGCTGCAGGAGGAGGCATTTGGCACCGCGTGCAATCAACGTTGACATTCCTCACACAGACCTTGCAGGCAGATTTTATTTTATTTTATTTTATTTCAGGTGGTGTGGGGGGGATACCGTTGAGAATTAAGACATTTTTGGATGTAAGAAGGAAAAGGAGAGGGAGAAAGGAACCTGGGTGTTAAGTGATAAGCAATTGAACTGCAGCTATTTGCAAGCCCATAGGAGCAAAAGCTCTTAGAAATCCTGAGGAGGTGGGAGATTGATGGTGCCAGGCTCCAGGATGGACGATACAGCAGCACCAAGCACAGTTCTACAGCAAGAAGACTTACTGCATGCTGCAATGCCCCATGCCCAGAGCATGTTTTCCTGTACCATTGCATTGCAATCAGTGCAGTCAGTGCAACACCAATGCAATGCAATGCCAATGTGATGCAATGCCAATGTGATGCAGTGCCAATGTGATGCAATGCAACACAATGCAAAGAGGCAGCCAAATCCCCCAGGGATGCAAGGAACTGCGTTTTGCTGCTGGGATCTGCAGCCACACCCTCTAGCACCTTAAAGGGAATTATCGCCAGGTGCTAAGCTCAGAGATGGATGCTCATGGAATGAAGCTTGCTAGCTTGAAGATAACGAGAATACTGCCATGAGAGCCTGCAGCTGTGTTCTGCTAAATGCATGGTGGCTGCCACCTGGAGCAGGGACTCCGTGGTGACTGTCACTTGAGTCCTCGGAGCAAAAATCCTGCTGGATTAACCCCAAAATGTGGCATTGAGACAACAAAAATCCAACGATTCTGGAAGAGCTCAGCCTTGCACCTTGCACTAAGCACCGGGCAGAGGATGTGCAGCCATGTGCGATTCTCATCTGCCCCGACCCTATGGGAAGGGATCGCTGTGATTTATCTCAGCCTGTGTGCTGGAGGCGGCCTTCCCTTCCCATTGTGGGCGACCGGCGGAGGGTCAGCGCCGAGGCAGGGAACAGAGCTGCGCCGAGAGCACGCGATGCTCCCGCCCGTGGCTGCCGTCAACAGAATCTCCCCAAAGGTCACACCGTCAGGCTCCCGCCGCCACTGCCAAAGGAAACTGCAATCATTTTTCAGCCCTTTAAACGCCAGACTAAAATGGACTCGCTCACAATTTCCCTACGTGTTCCTGGTTTGAGAGGAGCCTACTTAGGAGTCATTTCCTTGCCAAGAAAAGCTGCTCTTTCCTCCCGCACCCGGAATAGAGCCGGGCAGCCCTCTGCAGAGTGAGGGGTCAGGGCACAGGGGATGTGACCGCTGCTGTCTGCAGTGCACCCCAAGGATGCTCTCTGCACCAGCAGCCAACAACGTGGGCAATGAGATCTCCTCCTTCCCCACCCAAAAAACTCCTACAGCAGTGTCAGATCAGCACCAGGATGAGAAATTGTAATACCTTTCTGCATAGAAAGGTCATTAATTGACTTTTTCCTCCACTAAATCATCAGTGAAAAAATCTTACATTTCTCATGCACGCAGCAAACGCCACATTTATAAAAACCACCCTTTGCCCCTTGGGAATTGCGTCTGTCCGTGCTTCTTCGTCTTCCCAAGCACCAGGAGAAAGCAGGGGGCTCCCATCCAGGGCTGCAGCCCAGTGTGAATTAAGTGCTGTCAAAGCTGGCACGAAGGCCCCCTCCCGTCGCACCGGCCCTAAATGAATAGCCACTGTGTTTATGCGAGCGGCCCGACAGATTGCTTCGCTCTTACCCCCAGCCCCAATGTGTGTCAATAATAAAAATCTCTGCGTTTCATTAGGCAAGCCTTGCCCGGCTACATAAATAATACGGCTGTTGTCAGATCTCCCCATGGCGCGTAAGGGCAGATCTGGAAACCTGAAGGCCACGACCTTCGTGTTTCTCAGCAGGGACTGAAACACCCTCGGAGCCAAAGGAGTGGGAAAATGAGAGTCTGTGTTATGCTTTAACATGATACTGACAGGCAAATGCAATTTCTCAGAGTTCACTCGAGTGAGCGCCGATCTGGTTTACAATCTCACGCGCCCAACGTCAGCCCAGCTGGACCTAACGCAGTGCTGCACGGGGGGACGTGGCCCTGAAGTGCTGGGGGGCATGGGATGGACCTGGGGACATGGCCAGGGCTGGGGTGGCCGAGGGAGGTGGAAGGCTGAGCAGAAAATCAGCATGGTGCTGTGGAGGGTGTATCATGGCATAGGGTGATGCTGGGGCTGCAGGGAGCTGGGGTGCGTGCACAGCCTTATGGATGCTGGGAGCTGGAAATGGAGCATGGAGGGATGAGGGGATGAAGGGAGCCCTTCATGCCCACTGCTGTGCCCAGGAAATCCCTGCAGCACTGCTAGGCTGCGGGCAGGACCATGAGTGGTGGCAATAGAGCCCCCAGGACTACCCAAACCCCACATCCCGGCTGCACTGCGGCAGGGGAACGGATGGGTGATGCTCAGCATCCAAAACCAGGCTGGGATGGAGGGGACGTGTCTGTGTGGGGACTGGAGGGGCACATGGGCAAATAGCTCGATGGGGTTGAAGGATGCATCTTCCTGCATCCTGGCTATTGCTTGAGGAAAGGCTGCAGCATGTTTTTATATGTATAAAAATACGGTTTTGTGTATGTAAAGTTATAAAAAATATATATGTATATGGCAGATGAGTTGGTCATGCACAGTCTGGCACAGGGCAGGGCTTGCCCAAAAGCTTCCAAAATGGCCAAGTGCCAGCTTCAGCATGGAGCTGCCCAAAAGATAGGGCTGATAACACAGCCTGGGTACCTCTCCAGAGAGAAAGAATAGGGTACAGGACCAAGGGGCTGAATTTCACGGGGGCAGAGGAGAGGAGAAGGCCACCAGATGACTTCATTGGCCGTGGAAGCAGCAGTGGCACTTTTCCAGCGGTACACTATGTCTTCAGCCGAGGAATGCATGCCCCGCTCCCCGGCCGGGTGACAGAGTGAACCACCCCGGGGACAGCGGGGGGACCGGGGGCAGGACATGCTCTGGGAGCTCCCCACAGCCCCACCGTGGCCCCACTGGGGCCAGGAGCAGCCGTCCCCGTGCATGCGTTGCGTGCAAAGGCAGCGCGGCCCCGTCCCTGTGTGGTCCGGAGGGGGTTGTGTGTGTGGTCCTGCAGAGCCCCGCTCATCTGTCCAAAGGCTGCTAACTGCCTGCTGAATGACCACGTCTGTTTACTTTAGCTCTGTCTGCACCAACTGAACTCTGATCGCTGCCTTCCTCCAGCTGGGCCGGCTCAGGACCCCAAAGTGAAGGAGAGAGGGAGAGAGATCTGTGTGTGAGGCTCCAAAAAAAGAATAGGCTGCAAATGGACTACAGTGTAAATCATGGCGAACAATTTATGGGCCATTTTCTCTCCCATCATTTCTTCTCTGATCCCCAACCCCCCCCCTCCCATCCTCGCTCAGACCAGGCTCATAAATTGCCCGTGCTGAGTGCTGGCAGAAAGGTTTTTCATGTTCCTGACAGCTGCAATAAAAATATGCTGTGTGTCTGGTAACTGTGTGTGCAGGGGGAGGGAGGGAGGGAGGTGGGTGCCTGTGCAGGGTGCTGGCGTGGGTGCGGGTGTGCTTGGGACGGTGCAGTGTGGGGGCTGTGATTGCATGGGGACAGCGAGGAGATGCAGGCATGGGTGCTGTGGTTGCACATGGGCACTGTGCCTGCAAGTGTCTGGGTGCTGCGGTTGCACGTGCACGTGTGCTGTGATTGCATATGCATGGGTGCTATGGTTGCATGCGCTGTGATTGCATGCACGTGCTGTGACACGTGCATAGCTGCTGTAGTTGCATGTGCATGGGCGTTTTTGCATGCACACAGGTGTTTTTGCATGCACATGGGTGCTGTGGTTGCATATACTATGACTGCATGTGCGCTCAGTGACTGCATGTGCACGGGTGCTACAGTTGTACATGCATGGGTGCTGTGGTTGCACATGTCCTGTGATTGCATTTGGATGCTGTGATTGTGTGTTTATGGGTGCTGTGATGACATGTGGGTGCTGTTGCATGTGCATGATGGAGTTGGACTTGGTGACCTCCAAAGATCTTTGATTTTTGGACTGGGTCACTCACTGTGTTTATTCAAATCATTCCTGAATGCTAAATGCTGAGCATTTCTTACCTGAAACCCAAATCTTTAGGCTACAGTGAGGTTAAATTTTGAGACCAAAATCAGCTGTGCCAATCAGCCCAGGCTGCGGAATTTTTCAGTGCAATGCCATTTAGAGGTGCAGCAGTCAGTTTTTGCAATTGGAATGGAAATAAATTCATTCCCGCCAGCCACACTGGGAGGAAATTATGCTCAGCCACAGAATTCCTAGGAAACAGCTCTCTCCTTTTCATCACTTCTCCATCTCTGCTTCTCTGAATGATGTTATTCTCACAAGAAGCTCGATGGGAAGCAGCAGATCCCGGGGTGTGCGTGGTGCTGCCCACCAGAACCTGGGAGTTTTGTCTGGGAAAGGATTTTTTTTGCTTCTGTGTCTGTGTTTTGCCCTGATCCAGTTTGGTTTCTCTTGTGTCTTTTGTCCAGAACGCTCTTCCAAGTGTTTGCACCCATCTTTGCATCACTACTGAGTCAAAACTCTTTTCATTAGGGGAAGGATTAGAAAGAGGATGACCAATGCATAGAGGGAAAGAAATCAGAATTCTGCTAAAGAAAATCAGAGCACCCAAAAATCTGCATCTTCTTCATTTATGGTTGTAAATTTGTTAGGAAAGTGAAACAAGAACATGTGCCTTCCCAATCATACAAGCATTAATAACGCTAATTCAGACTTAGCTGCTCCCTAAAAAGGATCAAGAAAAATAATGAAAAAAAAAAAAAGAAAAAAGAAAAATAATGAAAAAAAAAGGCATGGAAATATGGTCGGAGATTATTCCCAACCACGAGAAAGACTCAGTTGGGAAAAAATAAAAAAAAAATAAAAAATCCCAGGCAAAATCCAAGCAATGGTGTAGGTGTGGATGTGTGTGGCAAAGAAATGAAAACATCAGAGAAAGGAAAATGTGCATTTATCACACGGTGTGAGTGGGTCTGGGCTGGGCTGTGTGTGTGCTGGTGCAGAACAGTGCTGGGGACAGATAGCACGGGTGTGTGCCTGTGCTCTGCAGCTGCAAGAGCCTCTGCAGGGAACAAAGCAAGGGAGTAAAAATTGAATTATCCACTTAGGGTTGTGTCAGCTTTCCATCATAAATCTTATTTCAGATGTTTATTACTCATCTGTAAAAATTCCTCCCGGCCTTAGCCTTTTGCGTATACAATATGGTTTCAAAGCTGGAAACAGCTTTGGGTCGATGTAATTTAATAAGGTACAAAGTTATCGTTTGGGGCAGAAAGTTGATGTTCTGCCTCGCAGCTACACCGGAGGGCTGAAGCCGGGGATGGGTGGCAGCAGTGGTTGGACGGAGCTCTGGGCACCCTCTGTTGGGATGTGGCAGCTTCCAGAGGGTCCCAAGCGGGGCCACCGAGGGGCTGGGGGGAGCCCTGACTTTGGGTACCACCCACAGACCCCTGCACAGCCCCGGTCCTGGCACCTCCTTGCATTTTTAAGGAAAAAAATGCTAACTGAAGCCCTGAAATGGAGCTGGTGTAGGACAGCCCTGCCTTGCAAAGAGCATCCTCAGACACTGCCCACTGGGTTTTCATCAATCCTTATTTTAAAAATCTTTTTTTTCCCCTCCTTTTCCATTTTTCTCTTCCGTTTTCCTTTTCCAAATTCCTCTTTTTACTCTTTTTGTGCCTTTCCCACCTCCTCTTTCCATTTCCCTTTCCCTCATTTTCCCCTTTCCCCCATTTTCCCCAATCCTTTCCCTTTTCCATTCCCTTTTCCCCATTTTCCTTATTTCCCCATTTTTCCCTTTCCCATTTTCCCCTTTTCCTTTTCCTTTCCCTTTCGTTTTCCCTTTCCCTTTCCCACTCCCTTTTCCTTTCCCTCTATCCCATTTTCCCTTTCCCTTTCTTTTCCTCTTCCTTTCTTTTTCTTTCCCTCACCATTTTTTTCTCCTTTTCCTCATTTCCCCCCCTTTTTTGGACTTGCTGATCTCTAGAGGTCCTTTCCAACCCCTAAAATACTGTGATTTTTTTTCTCTTATTCTTCTTCATCCTTATCCTTATCCTTATCCTTATCCTTATCCTTATCCTTATCCTTATCCTATTTCCCTACTCTCACTCCCATCCCCACTCCCCATCTCCTCTCCCCACCCACAGGTACCCACCCCCAGAGCACCCTGAGCTCCGACCTCAGCCGCTCCCGCAGCCCTTGGGGATGAACTGGCCCCGATCCGTGCCCTGGGATGGGAGCAGGTCGGGTCCCCAGGGCGCCGGGTGCTGCCCCCGACCCCCGTTGTGACCCCAATGACACAGGCGGGCGCCGCCGAGCCCAGCCCCGCTGCTGCCCCACTGCTGCCCCGTGCCCCCCCGGGGGCTGCCCTGCTGCCCCCCGGCTCTCAGCCACACGAGCAAAGCAATAAAGGCGATTTTTGCCCTCCGTCCTCTCCGCTTGACTCTTGTTTTGTATAAATGGGGTCAAAAGGCGAATTGGGGGACAGAAAGCTGTCACGGGAGGAAAAAGAAATTGCATCAAACCATGCTGTTCTTGTTAGTGCGGGGTGATTCTCACTGCACCCTGCCCTGAGGAAACTGGGGGAGGCACAGGGGGTCCCTGGGTCTCACTGCCCAGGGCAGACCCTCAGCTCCGATGGACCTGAGAACAAACGTGGAGATGTGGCACTTGGGGACGTGGCTGGGTGGGCACGGTGGGGGTGGGTTGGTGGTTGGACTGGATGGTCTCTGGGGTCTTTTCCAACTTCTATGATTCTATGACCCTATGGTTCTATGATTTTATGGTTCTATGATTTTATATTTCTATGATTCCATATGATTCTGTGATTCTCTCTCTACTGCTCAAACCCCAGATTCCCTCCCCAAATCTTCCTGACATTCCCCAGTACAACTGCTGCCAGTGCTTTGCCATGGACAAAACCTGAGAGATACACCCACAAAATAAAGGCTGCGTTAAAAAGATGCCCATAAGAACATCATCCATAGGACATTCCACATCTCCTTTGCCTTCCTGCTTGGGGAGGAGAGGGGATATCATCCCTACAGCCCTGCTCCAAAGTGCTGGCAGCCCCCAGGTTAGGGGGGGACCACTTTTCCCCTCCATCCCCCCCTCCCCAGAGCACATTTCTGTTCCATTTTGCACATCCTTTCTTTGCTTTAGGGTTGGGGTTGGCTGTGGGGTCACCTCTCTGGGATGCAGGGGGTGTCCCCGTCCCCGTGGTGAGGAGGAGCAGGACGGGATGCTGCGGCAGGGATGAGGCACCGGCGGGGAAAGGAGGGA
>WBMW01005650.1:139724-159648 GCA_013396635.1 Penelope pileata | reverse complement strand
GGCACCGGCGGGGAAAGGAGGGAGGGGAGGGAGGGTGGAAAGCTGATCCCGAAGTTTCCATCATGTGAAATTGAAGCGCATGTGCCTATAATGAAATATTTCCTCCCATTTCATGGCAGCTCAGTAATTCCTGATGGCAGGGAGCCTGGGAAAACAGATCCCCCCTGCTCCCACCCACGGAGCCTGACCGCACGGGCAGGGACAAACAAGGGCCTCATTCTGCCGGGTCCCCGCACACCTCCGAGCATCCCCCAGCACCATGGGGAGCCCTTCTCCCCCGCAGCCCTCTCCCTTTTCCTACAAGGCCATGGAAACTCACATCCCCGAGGTCGTTTCGGTGCTCCCCGACATCCCCGTGCCCCCCTCTGTGTCCCCAGGGCTGTGGCCAGTCTGCCACCCCCAGCAATAGCCGCTGCTTTCATTTCCTTTTGAATTCTGTGGTTTTTCCAGCTCTTCCAGATTTAATTAAACTTTGACCAAAATTCTAAGCCGGGAAAGAGAATAGAAAAGGGGATTTTGTGCCAGAACAAGCATAGTAATAATATTAATAATAACAAAAGACAACAGAGAGCCCTTAAACACTTTGGGGCTGGGCTGTGGGAGTTCAGGCTACTGGGCTGAGTCAGGCAGAGCACCGGGAGCCCACGGCCCCTTGGAAATGCTCTGACATGGGGATCAGTGCAGCCGAGGACACCAGCAAGCTGCTGCAGTAGGAATTTTCCTTAGAAATGGCACTTTCCTTGCAGATCCCGGTGGAAGCAATGCACCAGCAGCCAGCCTCAGTTCCTAAATATTTGTTCTTGCAGCCCTCGTGTGCAGACCCCACACCTGCCCAGCGAGTTCCTAATCAGTGGGATTGACCCTTTTTGTAAGGCAATGCAAACCTGTTCTGCTGATGCCACGGGCAACTTGCATGGCTGGAGCCAGTGGATGGGACTCAGTGTATAGGCTTACACCTCCCAACAATACAGCCCTCATTCTTTAACGTAAAACCATTTTCTAAAACAAAATGACAACAGCAAACAAGAAAAAAAAACACACAAAAAGAAAGCCAAGGTGTAATTTCTTGAGCCCTTGAAGGAAAACAACCATTTTCTTCCTCTTGCTCTCTTTCTGTTCTTTACTATTTTGATAAAGGGTTGGTCAACGTGTTTATACAGCCTTAGCTCCTAAGATGCTGCTAAGAGGATGGAGTTAGGATCATATAAATTCCTTGGCCAGATAAAAGTCCTCTGCAATCCCATGCCTGTCCCTGACAGCAGCCAGCACCCGGTGCTCCCCGGGATGCGATGGCTTCACCATGGCTGCAGATGGAAGTACCTGCCCCAAAGTCACCACACTCCTTGTGTCTAGCAATTAGTGAGTGCTTTGATGGACGTAAAAAATGGTCCAGGTGGGGAGGACTTTGAGAATTTTATTAATTATTGCGTTTTTATTATGTATTACACATTGCACATTACATATTACGCATTGTGCATTATGTATTGTGCATTATGTATTACATATTACTTATTATGTTACTAATTCCACCCCATTGGGGTCAATAGGAAAGCAGGGGTGAATCCTGAACCCAGAGGCTCCTCACGTGGCTCTTGCTCTGTTTTCCACGTGCTTAATGCATCGCAGGAGTGGGAGGCAGGAGCTTGGATGCGTCCCGCTAACATGAGTTTGCAATGAACATTACTCATTTCTTGGTACAAAACGTAATTGGGGGATTTCAGGACCTGATGCAAAAAGACCAGCCCGGGAAGTTATTGTTATCCAACATTTTGCACGGCTGCTTAGCATTGCGGGGGCTCGCACTTATTAATGCTCTGGCACTGATTAGATCTAAGTTTGATTAAACGATGTCGGGAAAACAAAGCATCCTAGATTAGAAGCAGAAGTGAGCAAAGACGCTGCAAAGGAGTGCGGAATGCAAACTGCATGGCCCCGTCCAGCAAATGGCATCCTGTGTGCTCGTGCTCCCCATGCTTAAAGTCACTGTTTAAGGAAAGAATGACCCATTAATTGTTCTTGAATTCAAAGAACGGGGTGTTTTGTGAGTGCTCCTTTTAGTAAGGTCAGGTGGAGAAAAGCCTGATGCGTTCCCACAGCTCTTCTCCTTTTGCTGCAGGACTCCCCCTGTAAAGCATCCTGACAACATCCTGAGCCAGCACTGCTCATGGAGCCCCTTCCTGCAGGGAAAAGCAGCTTCTTGAGCAGCTACTTGCACGCACAGGCACACATTCACTCCTGTGCTCAGCTGGATCCTCACCAAGCTACGCTCACGTCAAACCCATCAGCACCACCATCCGCGCTCCAGCCGTGTTCCTTGGCACCATATTACTCTCCTCCATCTCCCCCTCTCTTCCTTTTTGGCAGCACGGAGCTCCCCATCATCTCCAGCTCTCTTCCTTCTGTCAGCAAAGAGCACTCAGCTCTGTGCAGCGAGACCAAGGGCTGCGGCAATGCGGAGATGCAGAGCATCCACCTCCACTTTCTGGGAGCTGGGAAAAGTCCATGGTGGAAATCTTAATTGCATGCATGCACATGAGCTCCTTGGGTGTTTCTAGTGGAGAAGAGGGCTGGAGAAGGGCTGGAATTTGGACTCCACCTTGAATGTTATTGCAGGCCTCATGCAGGTCTTCTCCTGGGCCCCATCCCGTCCCTAGGTCCATCCCTCACAGCATCCACTCCTGGCCCCAAGGACAACACAGTGCCCACAGGCACCGTCAAGAACACAAATAAAGAAAAAAAAGGATAACTGGGGTGACTTCCTTCATGCCAGAATGACAACTCATAGTCTGAATTGTGAATTAAATGGGAATTAGTTGAAGGATTGGACAATTAATGCTGATTTCCTTTATAAATACAAGCTTGAGTAGAAGGTGTTTGTGGTGCCAATTTTGCCATATCTCCTATCTTTCTTTTTCCTTCCTTTTTAAAACACGAATTCAAGCATATTTAATTCTTACTGCAGCCACCTCTCTTGCACATCTTCCATGCAACGTTCATTCATCTTTTTATATAAATGCATTTGCAAGTTCAGAAAGAGACAAAGAGAAGAAAACCTGCACCGGGAGCACCCAGCATCGCCCTTCTGCTTCGGCTCCGGGGGCGGGTGACGCCGCGTCTGCGGTGTGCACATCTTGACTCAGTCCTATCTCTTATTCTGTAAATACTCCCAAAAGAAAAACTCATGCTCTTTCTTTCCTTTTTTTTTTCCATTTTTTTCCCCCAGTCTGAAGCTTCTCCGAGCCCGATTGCTTTTCCAACTGTCCCATTTTCAGACTTTCCAAGTCTGAAGAACCTCTTTATTTGGTGGTTTACTGGAAAAGCTGTTCACGTCTATAAACAGAGCTTACTCTTCCTGATTTTATCTTTCTCCATTTTATTGTTTCCGGTTGTTATTCATTTTGGCTGATACTTCCATGGGGACTTTCCAAAGAAGAGAATTCAAAGTGATATAAAACGCATCTGAACAACATCCAGGAATAAAAGTGGGATCTGATGATAAATGCAATGCATGACTACCTATTACTGGAAGAAATTAAACGTTCAGGAAGAAATCGAGGCTGGACGTAATGGGAGGTGAGTCCTCCCTCAGGGTGACCAGCTACTGTGCTTGGGCATTTTAACATGAGAACAGGATGCAGCGAGAGAAGCACCAACCCCAGTAATGTTTAAAAGCCACCTATAGAGAGCTCACAGCCCTGAAAGTTTACCTGCTTCTCCCCCCAGCCGTATCAGTTGGCATCATAGGAATTATTCCTCTGTCCCAGAAATGTTTTTTCACCCAGCCCCTCTGTAAGGCACTTTCTTTTCTTCCACACTCCCTCATTATCATCATTTTGAAGCAGCGTTTGGCTGCACGCTGAGAGCCCAATCAGCCCCTACACAGTGTCGTGTGGGGGAAAGGAAATGCATTCAATCAGCTTGGAAACTCCTAAGCATCCCCCTGATTGTGAATCCCTTGGCCAAGCCAACTGTAGATTCAGTTACAACTTCCCCAGTAGTTTCTGCCTCCCTGCCCCCCTCTTCCTGATTCCCCGTTTAATGAAAATCCATCTGATTTCTGCAGGCTGTAATTCAATGAAGGAGCAAACAAGGCCTCTGCGGGATGCAGAGCAGCTGGGGATTGCCTGGGAGCATCCCACCAGCAGCACCCAAAGCACTGACACCATTTCTCCCTTCATCACTTTGCAACAGCTCTCAGCATCTCCCTGCTTAGTTTTGCCCTGAAACCAAATATTGTAGGAGCAGCAGCCACCACGCAGTGGCACGTGAGTAAACCTTGCTGCATCCCTTTGCTTTCCCAATGGAGTTGGATTGAAGCTTGCTTTCCTTCTCTTTGATTTCTCTGCAGGAAAACAGCTCACATCCACCAGGATGAGGTGCAATAAATCTGCCTAAAGCCAGAGCAATTGAGCACAGTAAATAACTGCATATCTGTAAGCAGGCAGGGAGGGAAAGCATCCAGGGAAATGGCATTCACTCCTGCGAAGGTTCAGTTCCACTGCATCCACCCAAGGGCTTAAAGCTGTGGCTTGAAGATCTGGTCTGGTTTCATTGTGTTTAAACGTTGCTCGTATTTATAGCAGAGGTTTACGGGCAAGGAAGATGGTTTAGCTGTCCGTGTCAGTTCCCACACACCTGATATATGAGCCTTTATGGAGACATGGTTAAACTCTGGGATTACCAATAATCCGATTATATCAAACAGAACAAGTTGTAAAGGAGGGGAGGGGCGGAATAGGTCTGGCCCAGGGGATTGGGTTACGCATGGGTGCTCCCAAACCAGTCTGGATGTCAGCAGCGATAAAATTGACTCAATTTATTGCTCGCCAGTGCTCTGTCAGCTCCTTGCTTGGAGGCTGGAGGTACCAACCCGGGTGCTGAGCTGCCCATAAGAGGTGAAACAGTAATTCAGCACTGCAGGATGTGGCCCCCCATTCACCTGGGCAGGCCAGAACCTCTGCAACTCATCACACAGCTGAGATCACTCGTGCTGCAGAGCTGTTTTCCAAGCCTTCAGGTAAATAAAGCCTTCAAAAGCACCATAAAGCCACTGCTCTTCTTTCCTCACATCCCAGGGCTCTCCCATATAAGAGGGGAGGAAAGTGGGGCTGCTTGCTGCTTTCTGAGCAGTTCAGCTGTGCTCTTTTCACAGGTTTTTCCCAAAA
The DNA here is from genome assembly GCA_013396635.1 of Penelope pileata. Lineage (NCBI taxonomy): Eukaryota > Metazoa > Chordata > Aves > Galliformes > Cracidae > Penelope > Penelope pileata. Next base: position 154,483 of record WBMW01005650.1, on the reverse strand, counting down.
CCAGCTGGGGCTGGGTGCCAGCTCCTCCCCAGCTCTTCCACAGAAGGAAGGGATCTGCCACAGGAGGGGCATTAGGGATGTGCCCACCTGGAGGGATGGCCATGGGAATGGGTGGGGTGAGGCAGCAAAGGGCAGGGGGTTTGGCTGGCAGGGAGCCATCAGGAGGGGGATTTCTGCAGAGCTCCCCTGTCCCCTAATGTCACCCCACCAACCGCAGCAGCCCCACTCCATCTCCATCCCCACCCTCCATCCTTCCTCTCCCATATCCATGGCAGAAAGACCCATTTGCTGGATGGAGGAGGCATTAGGACTTCTATAAACATGGCTTAAACACACTTCTTGGTGACAAATGGGCTCTGCTGCCCGTGGCAGGCATCGGCTGCCAAGCGCCCAACTGGCAACTCCTCGAGGTGCGTGTGCAAGGCATCCGTGCTCGCGGAATTGCTGTACTTTTATGGTCATGGACAGGGGAGGCTTTAAGCACTCGGGATTTCTGTGCTTTAGGACGCGTTGGCTCAGGCAGCCCCCAGCCTGTAGGTGCTCTGCTGAGGGCTGGCACGGAGCAGTGGCTCTGCCCTAGGCTGTGCCATCCATCATCGGGAGCTGCCACGCTCCCTTTGGTTTCCAGCCTGCATCCTTGGGGCAGTTGTGGCAATGTGATGGCACCCTGCTCTTAAGCAAAAAAAAATGGGGAAATGGGCTTTTATAGAGCAAAGGAAGAAAGTCACAGGAGGCTGAAAAATCACAGCACAGTTTGGAGGGCTGTAAACGTGTCTGCCTTCCACTGAGATGCCAACACATAGTGTTGTATCAAAAATCAGAAAGCAAGTAAGCAGCAAAAAAATGGCTGGGAAGTAAGGCCACGTTTGTTGTCTGCTCTCCAGGTTTATGGGTTTTAATGCAAAAAAGGCTCTGTTTTCTGAGGGAGGTCTCAGTGAGCACAACATCGTCCTGCAGAGCAAAGGATTTGGATGGGATTGTGACAACCCCTAAAATACACGGACTACCAGAAACCTGCCCTTGCACTTCTTGTAGTTCCATGAGGAGCACCGTGGCTCTGTAGGTGTCTTGCCTGTCTTCTTTGAAGGGAAATGGCAAAACTTGCATCAACATTACTGAAAGCAAAATTAAGCCCATTAACTGCGAGTGCTCACGGGAAAACCCATATGCACTTCTCCACACATTCCTGGCCAAAATTCTTTCAGCACGCACCTGCTTTCTGTTTGCTTTGGTGAAAACTTGGAGAAGTTCTAACTGTACTGAGAAACAGTTCTGATTTTCCTTTAAAAAAAAAAAAAGAAAAGAAAAAGAAGCATCGGTTGCTGATTTATTTCTCTCCTTCGGGTTTCATGGGGTCTCTACGAAATCCTCCAGTTGAGCCAGCTCCATTTATTGCCAGTATTGTGCTCCTCTGAATGAAGGTTCTGCGTGTTTTGTTTGTTATTCTGAGTCATATTGCAAACATTTTAGCGAAAGGTCCAAAGACTTACAGGGAACACAGGGAAGCCAAAATCGCCAGATGGAGAAAAGCACATCTTAAGGGGATGACATTTGGCACGAGAAGCAGAATAGAATTAAAGTTTGGTTTGATCTGCCCCGTATTATATCACCCCTCATGCTTTGCAGGAAATTGTTGAGGTTGAACCAAAATAAAGATCGAGTTTTAGAGCATTTTCTCTTTACACGTTCTTCTGGGACCCCACATCTTTCAGTATGTAACCTATTAATTATAAATACATACACACACTCACATTCAATTTTATTATTTGGGCTTCATTTGTCCTTTCAGAAGGAACCAGATGAAAGTAATAATCAGTTAATTCAGCTACAAAGCAAAAAAAATAAATAAATAAAAGGCAAAAGAAAAGAAAAATCAAAGCTAGATAAACACATCGTGTTCTCATGGACAACAACAACAAAAAGGCTGCACTGGCAGGCGAGGTAGCGGAGCTCTGCCACACCTCCATCAGAGCACGATGCCGTCCTTCTCCCAGCACTGTGCACCACGCCTGGAGCAGGGATGCCTGGGGCTGTTTGGGTGGGTTTCTGCCTGCTTCCAGCCCTCAAAATCCATTGTTGACGTTGGAACGGTGCAGGAGGCTCCATCCCTTTCACACGGAGCATGGAGCAGGGCAAAGCCCGTTTGAAGGTAGCAGCTTTTGATTTCCACATCATCTCTTTGGGGACAAAGTCATGGTATTGTGAGCATCACAGGGCTTGCTGATCCCAAATCAGGAGAAACAGGTGAAGAGAAGAGGGCCTTATCTGCTGGAGGACTTACTGGGCTTGTCTTTCCCCACAGAAATGCTTCCCTAAGGGCGGTTCACTGCACTTACTGCAGACAAAGGAGGTTTTCTGGTTGATTCAGACAGAAAAATCAAGTTGTTCAGTCGTTTGGTGCACAAACCTGCTCCTAGCCCTTAACATTTCAGCCTTTTCCTTGCTCCACGGGATAGAATCACATCCATGGTTATTGCAAAGTGTAGAGTGGGATTACTGAACCAAGCAGGGATGTTCTGCTGGTAAAGCTGTCATGGCCAGGGGGAGACACCATGCTCCCATCCCCACCATGGCTCCGTGAAGGGATCATTTCCACTAAAAAAAAAATCAATGATTGCTCCAGACTTGACTTCCTAGCATCTCAGGACTCAGTAACTACAGCGGGACCACCGGTGGGCTGGGTAAATCCAGAGTTTTACTAAGGATGAGGAATTACAATGGCTGTAGAATCAGACCAGTACGTCTTGAAACTACGTGGGTGAATGGCTGCACAGTGTCACTGTGAAGCTGGATGCTCTCTCCCCAAAAACTCATCGCCTGTAGGAGAGCCTGCAAGGGAGGGCTGCAGACAGCACACATCCCCTTGTGTTTTTAATGCAGTTCTGAACACAACATGAAACCTACAGAAAGAAGACAGGAAAAAAATAGCCTCTCTGAACAAAGAGAAATGTACAAACTACAAAAAGTATCCACCTCCAGTGAAAATCCCAAGTTAAGCAACATCCTAAAGCTTCGTGAAGCTGCTTCCCCTTCAGCCACATACATTTACTCCCCGTGGAGCAGCTTTGCTCTCAGCTCCACTTCACCACGTGCTCATCACCAAATTTAAGGCACTTGAGGGCTGGACTGCAGCTCAAGCCATCACCTTTTGCTTTTGGGGCTTTGTGATCCACAGCAACAAGGCTTAACCTCAACACTGCGCAGAAGCACATCTGCACCTGATGCTTTCCATGACATGGGAGCCTCGTGGTAACAACACAGCACCGTGTGCTGAGCAGACCTGATAGGGCTGTGCTGCCTGGGGACAGGTGGTGTTTTTGTGCACTGCAAAAATCCCAGCACAAATCAGGGCTGCGTGATTATCTGGCAGAAGCTCTCCCTGCCACAGTTTACAGTGTGAGATCCCAGCTGCGGAAATGTATGCGTGCACTAAATCAGTGGGGCTGTGCGTGTCTGGAGGCACAAACAGGTTTTTGGGGATTGGGATCTTCCTCCTGATAGGGAGGTGCTTCCGCCCTACCCAAGGCTGAGATTACTCCAGGGGAGAGTTTAAAAATGTGATGACTTTGCACTTCACCCATCCTAGGCAAGCCGGCAGGTGGGACACCAGTGTTATCTTTGGATACCCAAATCCTGCAGGAATCCCAGACAAAGTGACCATTGCTGCTGGTGCATTTGTCCCATGGCTGACAGAGAGGGTCCATGGATGGGAGAAGCCCTGATCCTCAAACACTGCAATGAGCCACAACAGAATTTGAGGGAGAAGAGGAAAGCATTCTTTTTTTTTTGGTCAAAAAGCCATCAAACTAAACTGTTTCTGACCCTCACTGAGAGTGATTGAAGACGAGCTACACAAACAACAACAAAAAATGTTTTCAATCTGGGCCGTCAAGTATGGAAGGATATTTGTGGTAACAGAGAAATTTGCCACCCACTGCTGTAGCTCTGGTGTACAGTTTCTGCGGTTGTTCTCTATTCAGAGTAAGTCACCAAAAGAAACTAACACAGAAACAAATCCCAAACTACAAAGTGGGATTTCCAGATAATGCATTATTTCTTAGAGGAAGAAAGAAAACCTTTGTGGAACACTTTTTTCCTCTCCTTCATTGGTATTTTCACATTTTCCAGCATTTTTGCAGGATCCTCTATCACTTGCAGCTATCACTGAGCACTCCCCAATCTTTTTTCCTTTCCTCACACACATCACGTAGTAGGATCAGGTTGTTTTTCAGTGGTGCTACAGGCCTAAAGCAAAACAAAAACAAAAGCAAAGATTGTTGCTAGCGATAAAGAAACCTCAACAACTTGTGTCAAAGCTTGGTTCAGCAACCAAAAATTTGGACTCTGGCTTACGCAAACTGGCCAAAAGCCGCCTGAATTTGTGAAATTCAGCTGGAGTTTCTGGAACTCTCGGAAAGAAGCAGGGAGGGAGAGGTTTTGCTTTTTTTTCTGGAATTTTCCACCATCCCAGCAGCAGGCAGGGCTCTGGTCATGGTGCTGTGGGAAGGAGTGGAGAGGCTGCAGAGCTGCTGTTTTGGGATGCGATGCATCATGGTGGCAGTTCTCTTTTCTTTCACCATTTGGCCCTAAGCAATTGGATTAAATACAAAGGTTTTCTGTAGAGTCTAGGGACTCAGGTGCTGTTTGATTTATGCTTCTGGCTCAGGAACCCTGAGCAGGACACAAATCATGGTGCTGCTGTCCAGAGGTGGCATGGTCATGTGCACCCAAACCCCATCCAAAGAATGGATTTCCCTCTCAGACCTGCCTCAGACTAAAAGAATTTCCAAATCCATCCATTCTTCCCCTTAAGAATCTTGGTTCTGTCCCATAGTGTGGTGCAATTGCAGAAGCAAGATTGCTTCAGATAGATTTCTAGTGATCCCAGGTAGAGTATTAAATGGTTTAATGATAGTAAACAAAAGATTTCAACTTACACAACAGTGACCTCCCACCAAGATGAGGAACAGCCAGGTCCCACACAAGAGACCCTTTCCCCTTGGTGGCTGGCTCTTAAAGGAGCCCAGGGCAGCCCCACCCCGGGTCCACCCCTCCTGGTCACATGGAGGGGGGGACAGGTGTTCCTTAGGCCAGCCACCACCCTTCACCAGGTGCTCAATCACTAATTCAGTCTGTGACCTTGTATTTCCCTTACACGTAGGAAAAAGAAATAGGCCAAAATGGACAGCAGAGCTCAGCAGGCATCTCTGCTAAGGAGCATCACCCGAGCCCGGATCCCACCTGGATGCCTTCGAGCAGAGGGCTGTGAATTACAGATCTGCAGATTCCTCATGCCCCACCATGCATGAATATTCTAAAGATCCTTCCTTGGCCTCTTTTCTCCCCCAAAAGGAGGATGCTAAGCCCATGGCTTCATCCTCAGTGCACTCAATGTGGGCCGTGTGCTGGTTCGGGGAGGTCACATTATTTCTTGGTGAGAATTAGGAGGTTTGTAAGAGAGCACTCACATATGCTGCAAGCAAAATTTCCTTCCAGAGGGTTGCATGAGGTTTCTGACCACTGTATCTGTGTGTTCTTGAAGATGACGTATCGTGTTACTAATTCCCCTAATTGCATGTCTGGGCTAAAAACAGACTGAGTTTTCCTAAGAAGTTACATTCTTAATAACATTACTTAAAACACTGTGGTAAATTCGAGTAAATTTTTAACTGATGCACGTACATTATAAATCAGGATATACATGCAGATAATGTTTACCTTAAGCTTGTTTATCCAGCCCTGCCACTCATTTGTTCTGTTCTTTGCCAAAATGCAATGGTACAAGATAGCAGGAGTGTAAGAGGCTCAAGTCCTCTTTCCTCAAGGTCCAACTGCATGGAGAATTTCTAGGAGTGTCCCAAACAACCACACATTGTGCCCTTTTCTCTGGACCCCTCTAATAGTGATAGGGACAATTAGATGCAACCTAATGGTGCAACTGATTTGCTGCCAACTGAAGAAGGTCCAGGAGCAAAAAGCCCCATGGGTATGGGATGGTTCTTGTCTACATGGTGTCTCCAGGAGAGACAGCCCTGCCTGGATATATTCTGATGTATTTGTGATTTTTTACAGCTTAAAGCATTAAAACAATACGAAACAAGTCCTGGAGGTCCAGGGCCAGGATGTGAGCCCACTGCCTGGGGTTGGTCAGATGTCCCCTCCCGCAGGGACAAGCAGGGCTGACTCACCCCAGAGCAGGACCCAGCCTCGGCCGTGGAGCTAAGAGACACTTGACATCAACATGAAGCAATCTGGAAGGTGGAGCCTTCCTGGGGGAGGCCCTTCTTTTTCCAAATCTCTTTTATTTTCTTGGTGGTGAATATCAGTCCTGTAATTTCCACAGAGGTCAGGAAATGACACACATGTGCATTGTTGTCACCTCCAGAGGGAACGGGGAGGCCGCTCCTGGCAGTGACCCAGCGGCAGTGAGCACGCACTTTTGGGAAGAGCATTATCTCACCTCTCGATGGCCCCTTGCAGAGGAAAGCAAGTTGCTTCTCTCCTTCCAGTGCCAGCACCTTCACTAGAGCACCAGGAAAGCACTAATAAACACTTGTCACAGAGAAACTCTTCTTTGGAAACACAGAAAGTTCAAAGGAGTGTATTGCTTGGGAGGCAGCCAGCCCAGGGGTGGCATTTTGGGGGAGATTTCAGATGGCAGCCGTTGTTTCTCCCCAGTTTCCCATTCCCCATCCGCATCACATTGGCATGTCCCACAGCTCAGTGTGAATCCCCTGAACTGCAGATGCCATCCTCGCCTTCTGGGGATGGGCAATCCAAAGGATCACCCATAAAAATGACAAAGCACAATGTCTGCACGTACTCCCAAGCTCAAGATCAACTCTGGCTCCAGAGCCACATGCTTGTACCTCATTGCGCTAGTTGGGACCGATGAGCTGGAGCAAGTCATGAAAACTAAAAAGAATAATCAGATAGTTGTTCAGCAATCAAGCACAGTGTGCTTTTAGGGATAGCAAAGGTGAGTGGTGAAAAAAATTGGAGGCTGGTCTGAGTTTTTTTGCCAGAGCCAAGTGAGTTTGCATTTGGGCAGCATCCAGCAGATTTCTTATACAGACAGGGACTTTGCACTGAGGCTGATGAAGAGGAAACCTTGGGAAGGGTTGTTTTGTTTTTTCCATATCCAAGGGAGATGCTTTGCAGACGGAGCCAGCTTGTGTTGACACAACAAAAAGTGCCCTCCAAGGTGTTTTCTTGCTCTCCTCAGTTGCTCAGCACGACAGAGCTTTTTCTGCGGGCTGTATTAATGCATACTTACATGTCGACAGTTCATTTCCAGCCTCAGATGGTCAAACCCAAGGAATTCCTCCCGGTCTCGGTTTGCATTTTGTGGGCAGCTCTGCAGCCAGGGAGGGTTTCCCTCACCATGAGCCCATTCCTGCTTCACTGCACCAGCGAGTGACCTCCTAAGGCTGTGAAAGGCACAAATCCCATGTGCCCTCAATTAATTGTACACATAATTAATAACTAGTGCACCCTCGTTTCTCCAGCTTCACGTCTTTGCTTTTCCCGGTAGCCCTTATTTCTAAAATAAGAGGTGCTGAACACTAATATAAAACCTCCTGCTTGCTCTTTTTGGATTGTTTCCCTTCCAGCTCTTCTGACTCCTTCCCTGCTCCAGTTTTGCCTAAATTCACCCCATTCTTCCATGATATGGATGGGAATTGAGCTCCCCAAACCTCGTGGTGGGTCTGAGTCCCTCCCTCTGCCATTTGTCGGTGTTGTTGCCTTTCTTCCCCACCCCACTTTGGTATTTTTCCTCCTCCTGAGCCACTCTTTGTGATATTTGAGATCCTCCTGAGAAGCACACGGCGTTAGCTTGCCAGCTCTGCTAATCCTGAGACCTCAGCCTTCCTTGAAATACAGCAGAGAGTTCATTTCTAATTCCAGTTTCAACCAACTGTGCTCAATATTTAATAAAAAGACACCTTTTCCTGCGAGCAATAGCAGTGGGATAACAACAGAGCTCTCCAGGAGACAAGTTCTGCAGTGAGAGGTCAGATGTTTTATCAAACCGAATCTGGGAGATGCTGAACAAACCTCGAGTGGCTTTGAGGTTCAGAGTCCTTTCAAACTCCTTTTTTTTTCCCAGTTGAGGCAGGGAGAAAGTGCCATTTGTTAGAAAAACAGTGTCAGAGAAGTTATATATGACATTTGCCAATGTTACATCATCAAAGCAAAATCTCTGACAGATCTGTAAACAATAACTTTTTACATAAATGTCCACAGAGCCTCGAGTATGCACCTTCCAGCATGGCATTTTCGCATCGTGCATTTACGGCAAGGGGAAAAGGCATGGGATGGGATGAGGTCTCCTCACACCAATCTTGGTTTTAAACAAGCATGGCTTTTTGTAGAAAATCCAAAATTGGGAAATTCCAGGTTGTTCTTTATGGTTTTTGAGTTTGTGTTGAAGTTGAAAACATGGAGGAAGGCTCTCCTTAAAAATCAGGAGAAAACTCTCCATTTTGGGACAAGTCTTACAGCAAGTTGAGCACATGCATACTCCCCAATTCCAGGTCTTGGGCAGTAAGGCAGAATTTGGGTATGAAAGACCACTCCTTTCCAAATCAGGGTAAGGAAATGGCCTCAAAATAGCACTTTTTACAATCTCAGGGGAATCCTTGAGACTTCTGATGAGCATTGAGTATGTGGGCTGCAACATGGCGCTGGGAAGCCGGGCTGGAGGGCACAAACATGGCTCAAAGCCATCCATTGCCTCTCCCAGGGCTGTGCTGCTTATCCAAGGGTCAGGTACGTTTTAATTCAAATAAACAAGAACTTCAGGTATTGTGAAAACATCACAGCAAGCTGTGTGCAAGCAGCTTACATCCATTTGCCATTTTTGCTTTCCTAACGGTATGCTTTCCTACTCATCTTCTTGTTCCTAACTCATTTAAACATTAAACAAAATACTTCCAGGCAAGCTTTTGCACCAGAGCAAACACCTAAAATGCGTTGCAATAATAATTGCAATGCAGACCTGCACTGCAATTAAATGGATCTTGCTGGAAACACAGCTCTGGGACGTCCTTTTGAGTTTTGGTGCTGTTTTTCCCAGCTTTGCAGGATGCACCATCCCAATCAGTTCGTAAGAGGAGCAGAAATTTCATTCTGTTGCCTTTTTTTTTTTCCTAATTGTCCAAAACTGAGTGATTTTAAGCTCCCAACAATTTGTGGAAGCATCAAAGGGATGCGATGCCTTACAGGATTGGTTCAGCATCTCCTGAATAGTTTTCTGGGGACTGGAGAGACCAGGTGAGAAATTCTGCTAAACTGCTGTTGGAGTGGCAGGGCCTACACAACAGCAGATTTTCACCTCATCTATATTTATAGCAAAATGGAAACAAAATGTGCTTTAAAGTAAACAATAGTATTTCCAGAGTCGGGCTGATTTCTTGCTTTGGTAAGCTCCCAAGCAAAGCTTCTCACACTTCAAGCAAAGATGAAAAGACAGGAGAGTTAAATCCCAGCACAATCAAAAGGCAGTGGAAAAGTTGCCACTGATTCGAATAGGGCATTTTTTTTTTTTTACCCAAATCTTTTAAAAATGGTGGCAAAAATCATTTGGTAGCTGCAAAACTGAGCAAAGTAGGTGGCTGCAGTCTCAGCTCTTCCAATTCCCATCCTGAGTCAGTGGCACAGGCACTGGAGAACCCAGCAATAAACAAGCCAGCATTGTTAGATAGTGCAAAAACTTCAAACACTGAAACCATTGGATTCTAGGACGGAACTGTATGTTAAGAGTAGCTACATACTTGCAGAAGTTATAGCCCAGCATTGGCATCCTCATACTATTTTTCCAGGCTTAAAAAGAGAGAATTTGCCCTGGTGCATGTTGGTTGAAGAACATCTTTACTGAGCACTGATCAAATCAATGTCTGAGCATTGGCCTGCCTGGTCAATGTCGGGCACCTCTGGCTTAATGCTGCCCATGCTCAGGGTTGTGGGAGCTCAGATGTTCAGCCTGGAGCAATAAATAAAAGTTCAGTTTTTCTTCCTCCTCCACGCTGCTTGTGAATGAAACAACATTTGAAGTCATTGCACTGTTTTCTGTTCTCTCCCCCCACGTCATACAAGGAAGGTGATGAAGGATTTGTGACCACAAGCTGCGTCATCAGAGTGTTTGCTTTGCAGGCATGTTGGGTGCAGCAACGCTGTGAGCATTCCAAGGGCAAGAGAGAGCCCAATGCATGAATGGAGCTGAACTGAACTGAGAGCACAGGACAGGAGGGGGGTGTTGGCTCCATGGAGATGTCCCCACTGCAAGTTGGACATCTTTTTGGAAGAGACTTTGGAGGCTTCTTGGCATCGGAAAAATGTGAAGGAGCAGATCCTCTCTAGAAACCCTCAGTAGCAGAAATGACCTAAAAACCCCTTTTGTTTTCCAACCTCATTTGGCTCTAGCAAGCCTTTCTTTGTCCCAACAGAAGGAAAAACTTCCATGGGTAAAACCCACTCTACAGATGCAAAATCAAGAGAATTACAATTCTAATAATAAAAATCAAGGAAATTGGCAGTACCACAAGGTTAGAATGACCCACTGCAGGGGTGCTAGGGGCCAGCCACATACAGCACCTGCAGGAGGGACACAGGGGACGATCATAGACTCGTTAAGGTTGGAGAAGACCTCTAAGATCATCTCGTCCAATCATCCGCCTACCACCAACATCGCACACTAACCCATGTCCCACTCCCAGGACACATCTGCCCTGTTGCTTCACGATGTCCACTGCTTACTCATCAGTCTGATGCCTTGATGCCTCCTGGACTTTCCAGTGTGACCTAAACTGGGCTGTAGGCTGGGGTATGGGGCACAGCATCACCAGAGCATCCCTGTGAGTGCAGACGTCATCGCCCAATGCTGCCACGTTGGCAGACACGCAGGCTGGGTGGGGGGGGTTTGGGAAGCGTGACTCAGGCCACCTGCCCTCCCACGTGCAAGCTTGAGGTCACAAAATGAGAAAGCAGCACAGGAATCAGCACAGCCGCTGGCCAGCAGCGAGCTTTGCGTGCTCGGATCCAGCCCTGGCCACTCAGGCTCCCTGCCCACAGCCCACATCCCCATCCCCACTGGTCCCCCACCGCAGCCCACCCGACCCCGTCACTCGGGTGAGTGATGAGCGTGGGTCCCCGCTGACCAGCCGAGCTTCGGGGCATGCTAAATTCAGATGTGCATTTATTACGGTAAAAAATGTGGGAAATAGGAAGGGTTGCGATTTCCCAAATTACTTTTCTTCTTGCTAACAGCAGCTGGCAGCAAATATATTTAAAATGTAAATATTTAAATACCGACTTGCAAGCACAATTACATTTTTTTTTTTTTGTTCACCACTCGATCCATTCAGAGGCTATAAATACCCACTCAGGAAGCAAACATCTATGCTGCATTTTGGGGAGCAATTTGCAAACCCTCATCAACCGATTGGCTTCATGATTAGTGGTGAGGACAGGCGTGACATTTGGGTGCAGGACAGCTTTTCCCTGGGTGTTTTAAGGGAGATGATGCCTGGCTATGAAATAAAGCGCTTTGTTTCGTGATGCAGAAAATGGTCGCGGTGTCCAAAAAGGACGACGCTTGTTTACAGCACGCAGATTAGCACCGTGAGGTTCCTTTGGCCTTTAGGTTTCCCCTCGGCTTCTCCTGCCTGTGAAATAACCCCACCGAATGCCTGAGAAGCCAACACGCTTCGGCCTTTTTATTTATTATGATGAGCAGAAAAGCAAGGAAAAGTTCCTGCCTGCAATCAAGGCGGAGAAATCGCCAACGCTTCTTTTCCCCGCGCTGGCTGTAAAACGTACAGAAATGTAAAGCCGTAAAAGTTTTTATGAGGGCTTGTTTTTATAATGTTTACCAACCTCATGCCTCTATGACGCTTTCCAGAAGATAGCGTTTTAATAGGGCTTCTATCATCCAACCGAGATAACCAGGAGGGAAAGCCCAGGCTCTGTTTGCCAGCAGAGCCGAGCTGCCTGCTCCCGTGCTTCGTGGCTTTGCAGCTCTCTCTCCCAATTTCTCCCCCTGCCCTTCTGGCTTCACGCAGCCCTTTGGTAAAGGACAGGCAGAAACCACAACCTTAGCGTCTAATTAACAATTAAAAAGCTTAAGGGAGGAAACTAAAGCCCGAAAAATGTTTCTTAAGAAAACAGCTAGATTGCTGATAATGTTATTAGTTCTGCTGCTAATTTAAACAAAGCACAGAACAAGGCGAGCTTGGCTTGGAGAGTTCCTCCGAGCAGCAATTTCTTTAAAGAATCCCGTTGTGGGAAACGGCCTGCTGCATTTTTCTAAATGCAACAAATTCATCTCTTGCTGCCACTCCAAAGAGCAGCTCACTGCTAGGCTCCAGGGGCAGAGAATATCTCCTTTTCATAAAAGAACTGTTTATTACTCCAGGGTTCATCCCCTGATTTATCGATTCGGATTTCCAAGGCACGATGGGCTGGGTGCACAGCAACCCAGTGTGCCTGTCGTATGTTCCCAGCTGACGTGTTTACAATATTTTTGATTTACACCTTCCAGGTGTTCTTTTGGAAAATATCACTGCCTTTGGTTTACACATTTTTACAATATATTTGTGGTCATCAGCGAGCTTCCACATTTGTTACAGAGGATGTGCCAAGAAGGAGGGTTATTTTTTTTAAGTTGCTGGCAAGATACAGATTTTTGGCTTTTAGAAAAACAGAGAATTGATTGACTGAATTAGTAAAATCTCCAATGTGGGTGTTTGAGATGGGACGAGGTTGTTTGCTCAGCGGGGAGCTGGGGGTCAGGTTCTTGCTGCTGCTCTGCCGACCTCCACGGCTCTGCACAGCAACCCATCTTCGCCTTAAAACAAGGGAAAAACAGCTTCTAACGTTCTGCATCTTCACGTTTTGATGAATTACAAAAATTACCAGCACGTGGAAAATTTATGACATACAGAGAGATTGAAAGTAGTTCATACCCATGGCTGTGTTTCGCAGTGCAAGGGTTTCCCTGTAGCCAGATAAAACATCAGGGACCCTGAGCTCTGGGATTGCTGAAATGATGCAAATGAAGTCATCCTCCTTGCTCTTTTTGTTCTTTTTTTTTTTTCCACCCTCTGTATATTCAGTGTAAAATTTTAGCGGTGCGTTGTCGTTGTCATTTGATTTCAGACAGAAGCCAAGCTCTGTTTCTAGAAGGCTCAGAAAGAAAAGAGAAAAGCTACCATTAAAAACATGGCACAGAGTAAATTTTGCTGGTTCTTTATCTTTGATTTAGAAGGATAAATACTCCCTGGGTCTTGGTGTGCATTGCCAGAATGCCACGATTTTGTCTTTTAGCATTCCAGTTGCTTCTCTTTCAATCTAATCAGTAAATATTGAAGTTTTGTTGCTGCGTGCCTTTTACCTCCATCATGATAAAACATTGCTAATATTTCACATACAGATTTCTGCAACGTTACCCAAAAAATACAGATTTTATTAGAAAATGAGTCCAATCCTCCAACATTTTTCCCAGATAAATCTGCTTGGGAATGCATGGACCTTTACCTGCAAAGGAAGGAGACTCTGTTGCTCTCATCACTTTTGTTAATGAAGGACTTCACTAATTTAATTTTATTCTCATTACATCATTAACCAGGCGTTGGGTTTGGGGCTCTGTGCACAAACCTGGTGCACATTTTGGTTGGAAATGTGAGAAATGCATAGAAATTGTTAGGAAAAACCAGATGAAAAACTGCAGGCAATGCAGAACGCACATCTCCCCGTACCTCAGGTGCCATCGGAAAAACCCTTTGGGGTATTTCTGCTCTGGTCAATGCTAATGGCAAATTATCAGCCTCTTTCCTTTGTGGGCTAAAAAGAAGGGAATAAAAGCAGACTTTCAGATTAATTCATCTTTATTCACCCCCATGTTGCAGCCACTAGTGCTTCCCAAATTCCCATTGCAGCGTTTTGCTGCGTCTCAGGGAGACGAGCGCCGAGCACCAGCCAAGCTGCAGCTCCGCAAGGACTTTCTGCAGGCTGCCCTGCTCGGGTTTATCTCCATAAGCACAAAAGCTCATGATTCACTTTATGGTAAACGTTGGATTACGCTTCCCGAGGCAGCTTTGCTTGGAATTAGCAAATCCAGAAAGCGAGCGATCGCGTGATAGCGGTTATTTTGCTGATTTAAAAAATATTAAGCAAATACATAACTTGGCTCCAAAGCCAGCAACGTAAAGAGAAAAGATTTGACAGTTGTCAATGCCTGTTAAATGGGCAGGCAGATTAGCAGCCTTACTTTTTAACATATAAACATCTGAAACCCGTTTCCTGTTTAAAAAAAAAAAACCTTAGGTGGATGACCTCGGGCAGAATTTTTTTTTTTTATTAACAAATGTGAATTGTACATCATCGGGAAAAAAAAAAAAACGGGCCACTCTTGGTGGTCTCGATACATTCTGTATACGGGAGAGCGAGAGAGAGAAAGGGGAGGAAAAAAAAATACAAAAATAAACTTTACCTTCTCACTTTCAGGGTGGGCAATGCCATTTCGGCTTTGGGGTCCTCGGCTCTGGGAAGTGTTAGGGCTGTCACTGCCGCCCGGTCCCGCGATGCAGAAAAACATTCCCCAAATTCCTCCTGGTGAGCCCTATCTGCGCTTCGGATCCGTGCGTTGCAGGTTCATGTCGCTACTGTCAGATTGCACAGGACACGGCTAATCTAAACCAGCGCCGACCCGGAGTCCGACTCGGCAGCGAGGAAAAACATTGACAAATTTGCTGTTTAAA
>WBMW01005650.1:28191-139698 GCA_013396635.1 Penelope pileata | reverse complement strand
CTACTCTTTCCAGTGTTTTGCTTTTTTTTTTTTTTTTTAAGCTATAAATACACACCGCCAGCTGCAACATGTTGCCGAAACCAGCTTTATGGATCTGGCGTGTTCTGACATGACACGTTTCGCTGGCTTTGGGTTAAGATTTGATATTGGAAGATAACATCCCGATTTTTCTGTCCTGAATGGTGACGATGGCAGCCAGCTCTGCTCTGCTCTCCCGGTGTGCATGGACACCCAGCTCTGCAAAGCAACCTTGGGAAAAGCCCAGCACAAGGGCAACCCATGCTCAAGCACCCATTTAGTTATTGTAGCATGAAAATAAAATCTTAAAAAAAAAAGATAACTATCTTTGAAGGCAGTGCACAGTTCATGTTCAGCACTGATTTGCTGTAAGATCTTTGGCAAATCAGATAATCATTACATTCCCATTTTTTCCCTGTTTCTATGCACTGGGATGAGGTGCGTTCAGGACCCTCCAATTCCTCCTAGGGTTCTGTTGTGGGGTTTGAGAGATTCCCATTGAAGCAAAATGCAGACCTCAGCCTGGGGAAAAGGGAGCACAGGCTGGATATGATCTTGTCTCTAAGTGCTAGCAAAACAGAAGGTTTTTGGGGCAGCTAAGCCTGTTCCCTCACCATTTCTGGCAATTGGCAGGTCTGAGAAGTGCTCCGGTGTTTTTAGTTCACAGTGGAATACAGCACGAAAATGAACATACACAAGGTCTGCCCTACAGACTGTGCACGCCAGCACTTACCCACCCGTTGCTATCACTGCACAATGGATCAGACCTGCAATGCGCAGCAATGCAGCACAGAAAATCACCTTTTTTCACCCAAAAAGTCGATGGCCAGGGCACAGCCCGCAGGCGGGCATCCTGCCGTGCCCCCACGCCGATTCCCTGCCAGTACCAGGAGTTATTTTTGTAATGAGCGATTACTGCAGCATTAAGAAAATCAATCCATCTTCCGCGTGCTCTTGCAAATGAATCCTCATAGTATCTGTATATGCCCTCAGCCAGGATAGTTTAGAAAATACCAGCCCCTATCTTATCTTGTCAGCTCATAGGCTGATGGGGGGGGAAAAATAATGGCTGAAAGAGCCACAGGCTACGATAATTAGTAAAATCAAGTGACTTGCTGTTTGTTTGCTTTGCAAAATGAACTTTTACCCCTCCACCGCCACTCCTCCCCCCAATTTTCACCGTCTTATCATACGGCATTTGACATGACAGGTTAATGAGAAAACCCCCAAATTGGGCTTCTGCTGCTAATTGTAGCCATGGTCGCTCTCTGCTGGGACGGCGCGATGGTCCGGCTCCTTCCCCGTGAAATCTGAGCTCTCGGGGGGACACGAAGGCTGAGATCACAAACGTACAGAAACACTCCCTTACAGACAATAAATTTCTCTTATTACCCTCATTTCTACTTCTGGGGGAATTAAGTATGCAAATTTTCCAAGATTTTTTCTTGCACAGCATGCTTCAAGCGGCAGATTTAATTTTTGTATTCTTTAACGCATTACATTAGCAATTTTTTTTTAATAGAACCTGCCAGAACAGCGACTCGAGCAGGCATCTTGCAGAGCCTCGGACTCGCCCGCGGTGCACTCCTTCCGAAATTGCAATTTTCGGGCCGCAATGAATTGAACAATTTGGACAACAGAAGACAAACAGTTGCCGTCAGCATGAGTGGAAAAAGAACCACATGGCGTGCGCTGGCTATTAATAATCCTCATCGGCCTGGAGATCCATCTGCCAGCGCATGCAGCGTGCTGCTACCTCCCGGCTTCTCTGATTCCTTGGGCTCTCTCCCATGAGTTGATTTTTTTTTTTATTGGAAGGGTCTTCTGAGTATTCTTATTTTTTATGTTTGGGGAAAGAGAAGCGAATGCGAGATTTGGGCTCTTCATCCTATGCTGGACTTCCCACAGCCCTAGGAAATGAAGCTCCTGCCCAAATCCCACAGGGAAAAGTTGTACTTGGGGACATTGAAGTGAGGGAGGGAAAATCCCTTTCTGCTGCCTTTTCTCCATGAAAAACTAAATATCATTTAAATGGATGCTCTTTGGAGAAGACCCATTTAAAAGGATAGATCTCAGCCTTCCTCTCCAGAAATAATTTTCTTTACATCAGATGAAGCTGCTCAATGGCATCCACTGAACTCCTCTGACCGACGCACGTGGTCGGGCTCCCAGGAACAAAACATTTGGCCTCGTTATGCATCAAGTTTCATTTCCAGTCACTGGATTTATTGACGTTATAATGGCCAGCCCACACAAACTGCAGCCATGCAGCCAATTAACAGGACAGACAACAACAGACATTTGAGAAGTTGCTAAACTTGGTCTTGAAAACGAGCTAGCTTTATCCTTGTAAACGGATCTTGTTCTGTCATCGTGCATTAAACTGGAAAGCTTCACGTTGCAAAGTGGTACAAAATCACATCCTGATAACCACGGCCTCACAGAATATTTCAGCAGATCGTATCGGTTGTGGTTTGATTTTATAACTGCAATGCAAATGCCAGGGTGGTTTTCCAAGAAGAAAATATCTGCACATGCTGATATAAACTTCTTGGTGCATCGTTTTTAAGGGAGATTTCTGCCAATAGCCATCGGGGGCTGATCCATGAGAATTTTATCCCTGCCAAACCCATGATCTCTCTTTTCAGAAACACAAAAGCAAAACTCCTTCGACCACGTTTTTCCCTGTCCTGGACTGAAATGCGGAGATTCAAACTGACTGAAACATTTAGAGAAAGTTGTGTCGATTTCACCGAATTGTTATCACCATCAAAAGACTTTTAAAGGCCACCACCTTTCTTTCTGACATGAACTGAAGCATTGCAGATAACGCAATGTATTTCTTTATTTTTTAAAAAAGTTCAAAGGTCCATTAAGGCTTCCATGTTGTACAAAAGACTTAATTCACCGGAAGCCATTTTTCTCTCCCAATTGTTCGGAGCAGCAAGTGAACCAAACAATCAGTTATTCACACAGATCCATCCAGAAACATGTTTCCCATGCCCAAGCCAAACTTTAACAGAAATAACTTTTAACTGGGCAGCTTTGAAGCATTAAATTTGTCCGTAAACGAGAGATTTGTTGGATGGTCTGGGTAGAATTTGTAGCTACCTGTAGGTGGAAATTAAATCGAGATGAGGGGCTGTAGAAGAAAATACGTTGAATCTTTTTGTGTCCAAAACTCAGATCCATATTTTCTGCCTGAAGCTCATAGCTTCGAGTCGATGCTCCCAAAAGATGCAGTAAAAGAGCAGAATCGCTGTGGACAGACCGTTTTCTGGTGTGACTGTCTCATTTTAAGTGAAATTCCTACTTTCCCACCACAGCCTCAGAAAACAACAACTTTCGGCGCTTTTGAAGAGAGCTGCCCAAGTGTGGTTCCCTACTCTTACATCCAGGCTGTCCAAGTTGCCCTGTGTAATACCAATGTTATTTCCTTTATATTATAAATAGGATTTGGGTTGAATATGAATAAACTCATACCCATTGGTATGCTTTGTAACTCTAATCAGCGCTTTCCTGCAAAAAAAAAAAAAAAAGAAAGAAGAATGTTTATCCGAAAAATAAAGAGGTGCTAATTTTATCTTTGTGAAAGTGGATATCTCCTTACGTCCCTCCAACTTCGAGGAAGATAACCAGAATGGATTATATCATCTAAATCCAGCATCCTATGAGATCAAACAGAATAATGTATACATATGCCAAAGCTGATTGAAGTATTGCTGGTGCTCACTTCCGCTTCACTAAGTATGTGTTTCATTGATATACGTAATTTGCCACCGCCATGAAAGAAATTCAAAGTCCTCTGTTTGTGCCAGTTGATTTCTATGATATCTGGAGGCTTTTAAAATAGGGATCCAAAATAGATGTGCCCTTGTCACCCCTGTGTTTAAGCTCTCTCCAACAGGAAATGGCACGGGTTCAAATTTTTTTATACTGGAAGCCACATGTAGCTAGATAAGAATCATGTCTTGTCTATGACTAAGCATTGACATTTCAGTGTTTAAAATATAGTCAAAATGATCCATGGCGAACCCACCTGAGACTATTTTTCTTTGTCTCAAGTCCCACTTTCTAACCCCTTGAAAGGGAAGGTGGAGCTCGGGGGGTTGTGACATGACCATGTTATGTTAAGGAAATGGAAGTTTGCTTTATTGTTCACGTTCAAAGACGTGGCTGCAAGAAGAGGCTTTGCTACCGAGCAGAGCACCCGGCCCAGCGTAGATTGCTGTCTTCTCCATCCTCGCCAACAGGTTTAAAACACAGCACGGAGGAAAAAAAGTTGTGCTTTTGCCAGATCACAAATGTCAAACTTAACACACTTGGGGAAAAAAAAAAAAAAAAAGGGAGAAATGAGTGGTATTTCCTTCGAACTGCTGGTTCTCCTAGAGGAAGGGGCAGCTGGAGGGGTGAGGAGGGCTGGGATGTTTATGAAGTGTGCGAGGACTTTTGAAGGAAGCTCACTGAAGGAGGACAGATGGTTTGGGGAACTGGCAACGTGATACTGAGCCTTTCACTTTGAGGTCGCCCGGTTCAAAAGCAGCCTAGGTCAGGGATGGCACCGAGCCATTTCCATCACACGACTGTTTGGTGCTGCATGAGAAAAATGGCTGGTGAGGCTCAGCCCCTTTGTGTCAGGAGAACGGCGCTGGCGGCTTTGCATCCTGGTCTGTTAGTAGAGATGCATGGGAAGACAAAGAATGGGAATTCCTGGTGTGTGGGATGTGCAGAGTGCATTGGATGCTCATCCAGTGGCATGGCCCCGGTGGCATTGTCCAGGCACATGGCATCACTTCTGCGAGCCAAGAAAAGTGGCCACCGTGGATGTATTTCCATGGCAGCATCCCACCTGCCAACACTGGCCAGACCCTGTAAAAGAAAAATCTCCATACACACATCTAATTTCTCATAATGTTCCCATCACCATTAGATTTATGCTAGGCAAACCCATGGACCTGTATCATCATTCTTTGTATTCTTATGGCATTCTTGTATCGCTTCCTAGAAATCAAGGAGAAAATCACATTTGGTCACTCAGGTACAATCTCACTGGAGCTGTGGCTTCCAAATCCCTTGGACATTTGGAGATCACTCCATGTTTTAGCTTATTTTATTTTCTTTCTTTACTTCAAAATATCCTGAGCTTCTAGTGGTTTGATTGCTTGGGCTATCTTAAGTTTCAAATTCTCACTCTTTAATTTTGGATTTTGTTAAGTGCATCAGGGTAAGGAATGACATATTTTATGAGCAGTACTGTTGTAGGGAGGAAAGGAAAGGAAAAAGGAAAGGAAAGGAAANGGAAAGGAAAGGAAAGGAAAGGAAAGGAAAGGAAAGGAAAGGAAAGGAAAGGAAAGGAAAGGAAAGGAAAGGAAAGGAAAGGAAAGGAAAGGAAAGGAAAGGAAAGGAAAGGAAAGGAAAGGAAAGGAAAGGAAAGGAAAGGAAAGGAAAGGAAAGGAAAGGAAAGGAAAGGAAAGGAAAGGAAAGGAAAGGAAAGGAAAGGAAAGGAAAAAGACTAGAATTCCTGGAATAAAGAGAAGAAACTTCCTACGCAAGTCTGTAAGCTACCAAATGCTTCCTATGAATACTTTTAGACTTGTAAAGCAAAAGCAGCTGTTTACAGATTACTTCTTTTCTGCATAAATGCTACCTACAAGCACCAGTTAGGATCCTACACAAGTTCAGATTTGGAAGAGTTCAGTGCACATTTAGTTCACATTCAGTTCACATTTATTGACTGGTTAAAGTCTTCCATGCTTTTGTATTGTTTTATGGATTCTGTAACACATCAGCATCCCAAAGTGGCTGATCCCGAATTAAACTGCCACAGCCAAAGGTAATTACACAGGGCTTGATGATTTGGAATCCAGGGAATGCTGGGCTTCCTCAGCTCAGGAACTGGCTTCAGACCATTAAACCCAGAAATCTACCAAGCTAATCACGAGTTTGAAGCCCAGCTGGCAGCTGGGTTGTGTCTGTTGTGGATTGATCTTCTCTTACATATAGCTGGTTCTTAAGATATTCAGAAATGTCCACATCCAAAGTGTAACTAGGCAAATATATAAAGAAATTAGGCTGCCAGGACTTTGTGTTTTTCCAAGTCTTGCCCACACTGAAGTCATTGACAAAATTATCTAGTAGGAGAAGGAGTGCTCATCCAACAAAGCCCAGCCAGAGAGATAACGTTGATTCCGAAACAACAGACAGAAAACTCAGAGCAGGACTTCTCACAGTTCTGGACTCCATCACTTCCACATGCAGCACTGGGCTTGATACCAAAACCGTTGCAGCTGATAAAAGTTCCTGGTAAGATTCAGCCAAGTTTGAAGTGAGCCATGGACCTCGAGTACCTCTCACGGCAATAACGAGCTGCGGGGGACAGGCACATGCCCAGCTCAGTTCTTAGTGTGTATGTTTTTATTAAGGTCATCCCTTTGCTGGCAAGAAGTACATGGAAAGAGGGAAAGAAAAAAGAAGAGAATTCTTGTCTGGCCTTCCAGGGGGAATTTCTCTGTGCAAAGTGGTCATCCTGCCAGCAGAAGGAGCTCCAGCTAAAATCCTGGCACTGTGCGTTTGTTACTGATGAAATCTCTAAAGCTCCTGAAAGAAGGAAGAAAAAAAAAGTAAAGTAGCCAAGTTTAGGAGAAAAGAAAGGCAGACGGCAGTCCCAGGCAGGAGCAGGACAAAGAGGAGGACAGGTGGTCTGGTTGGCATATCCTACCCTGCAGGAACCTCAACCTCAGACCCACCTGGTGTCCCTGCCCACCTGGACCGCCCTGTAGAAACAGGGGTTGTCCAAAACATCTCTGCTGGCTGTAGGCTTTAGTATTAACCAAGAGAGGAACTATTTAAATAATAGATAAAGAAAAAAAAGTAGAAAGTGCAGGGTATATGTTAGTATAAACTCACAGCTGTTCTTACAGAGAAGCTCTGAGATTTAAGGAGGACTCCAAGCCAAAACGCAAAATGCCTCCAGCAGGTCTTTACTGCAATAGTAACAATAGAGTCTTCACAATTCAAAACATTAACATCTATACTTGCGCAAAACAAAGTAATAGGATGTAGGAAATGCAAAATATTGTCAAACAAACAAGAATGCAGGAAGTGCTGAATTCCCTGAATAAAACACACTCCTTGGTTTGGAGCTGATAAAGATGATCTTCGCCCACAAGCTGTTTTACAGGCTGCATTTTCCTGCAGAAAGTTATCCACACAAAGTATTAGCTTTCTTATCCTTTGTTTATATGTATTGGTGATAGTGTAAAGGCACTAAAGAGCTTTGATAAGAGATTGTTACTTTTGAGTCCTAGAGACTGCAAAAATCTCTTCTTAGAAGAAAGAGAAGTCTCAGAATTACACGTTACTTTTTTTTTCAAGTTCGTGCTAGCATGCTAATTTGTTACCCCAACATTAACACCTTCACCAGCTCTGAGATGCTGCTGAATGTCTTTATAGAGATTTTTCATTATAGGTATTCAACATGTTACCAAAAGAAACATGAAAAGGAAAAGAAATATTCTTTGTTATATTGCCAATTTATTATACCAGAATTCTTTTCCTCTTTATCAAATTAATGCACAAGATAAAAAGTTACCCTTGAAAAGAAGCAACAATTTTTTGTAGTGTTTTACTGATTTAAATTCTTCTTATTTAAAAAAAGATGTATAACGTACTATATACATGCATATATTAGATATGCATGCACATAGCAGGAAGAGGGAAATTATCTGATGTCTCTTTTTTTTTGTGTAGCAAAAAGAAGCCATTGGCAGAAGCAAGTCTTGCTGCTATTACCCTCTCCGCAACACTTCTAAGGTTAAAGGAATAAAAATCCATCAATTTGTACAGCCTGACCTTGCAGTGTTGGTTTTTAGCTGAATTCAGATGTGCAGGATTAACCCAGCAAAGTTTACATGACATTGATTTAAAAGCTGCGTTCCAGGACCTTCCAGCGAGTTACATTAATCGGAATCTTTAATCGGGCCTTGGGATGAAGAGAAAAGTTGCTTATCAGACGTGCAACATATGATAAACAGATGTCTCTGCACATCAGATAAACGCAGCGTGCATTGCTAACCACTGCAAGCCCACAGCTTGTACAGCACCAAGGATGGGGCTGGGAGCGGTTCCCTAGTCATGTTCTTTATAAGATGAAGACAGGGCAGAGATGCCTAAGCTGGAAATGGCATTTCTCATCTCCCAGGGCACGCTCAGGAGCCCTCCAGCAGCACCAGTCTGAGCTCTGGCTCTGGGTGCCAACCCAGCTGCCATTTGGTGGCTATCTGGAAACATGTCCATGTGCATGGTTGGGCACCTCAACATGAGACAATGGGATTGACCAGGCCATCTCCTTCACCAGACCAGGACCAAGAGATGCTGTTCCTGCTCTTGGGTCTCATGCCCATGACCTCAGTCCCACGGAAAATCCCATCCAAGCCCCCTTGACCCCAGCTGGAGCACACCCAGTGCAAACCAGTATCTGCAGGGAAGTCAGCTGTCAAATCCCCTCAGATCTCCCATGCACAACACCATTTTTCAGCCGCTTATCGCATCGTTCCGCTGGGGTCACTCTCCACTGGGACTGGAAAAGGGCAAATGGCCGCTAGGAAAGCCAGCGCCTGCCAAGTCCCCCATCGCTTCCCCATCACGACAGTGCCAGGTCTTCACACGGAAAAGCAAGACACAGTTTTTGGAGGTGAGTTTGAAGGCTCATTTCCTGCGTTATTAGGAATGGAATTCCCCAAAGAATAATGGCAATATTAAATCAGCCTAGGACAAGAGGCACATGAATGGAAGGATGTAGCCCGAAGGTGTAAAATTTCAACCAATTTCTAAATAACCAGATAGAACGTCATTGAGTGGGAGCTGTTATCATCTTAATAGCATGGATACCCTATCCACGTTTTACTCAAACCAAGTGTTTTTAGTTTTAGGGCTGATTTCCACTGGAAATCCCCGATCAATGTCCACAGACATCACCCCAAGCAGTGCTCCAGGGTCGGTGTCACAAGAGCTTCCACTTGGGAGCCAACTCACAGCTCTGACTTTGGCCCATGTCTTTGGAGGATGTGCTGGGAGCAGCCTGTGATGTTCTTTGGTCTCTGGAGGCAGCCCAAATGAGAGCAGAACAAAGCTTTGATGCAAATGAAAACCTACCAGTGAGCACAGCTAAATAAAGAAAAATGATTATTTGTTATGGAAACCAGTGGAGGAAATCTTGAATTAGTCAGTGCATCTTGACCTCTCTCTGCCCTCCTGTAAAAGTACATCTTCTGAAAGCATTTGGAATTTCAGCCGCCAAAGAGGAGAAGCTGTGGGGCATTTACAGCCACCTGGTGCAAAACTCAAATATTATTTCAGGGGGAAAACCACCCCTATTGTACAATATGTATTTAAAACAAAATAATAATGAGTAAAAAGCATAACTTCTGCAAAGCTAGATAATTTCCAGTGGCTAAGTCCAACCACCGACAGGAAAAGCTCGAGTAGATATTGTGAATGAACCGTGCGGTAATTGTTTCCGTACATCCTCATTAAGATGAAAAGCTACACAAATAAACAACAACAAAAGCTGCTACATGTCGATCAGAGGGCTATTCCAAAAGACATGGGAAAAAAAACAGCAAAAAATCTGGCTCTGGATACCTCTTCCCATGCTTCCCACCAGGAGCATCCAACTGAACCGGGGCTAGACGGGGTGGCACTGTGCCTCTTGCCTTGATTTGTTGGACACCTTCAGGCAGCGACAGTCTGGCACGAGTCTCAGTTGGGTATGAGTAAGCGGAAGGTGAGGAAGGACATGGAGAGAACCAGAAGTTACAGGGAAGCACGGCAATTAACAGCAGAGAAACTGCTCTCAGGGGACTCAACAGAGACGTAACATGGAGAAACCTCTGCTGGAGAGGTGGGTAGTGAAATTGCCACCCACCACGTTTCACGAGCAGGGTGAAGGAGCTCACCAGAAGGTCTTGTTGAGTTTTTGCAAGGAACAGAGTAAGGGTGAGCACCATTCGAGAGCAGAAGGAGCGCTGGGATCCACTTGAAGCAGCACCACGGGAGCCCTGGGGCACGGTCCCCGAGACACCCCTGTCCCCATCATGGGGACAGATCTGATTCAGAGCTGGAGACACTCCCCAGCTGCCATCCACAGAGCTCTGCGGGCTGAGGGCTGCACCAAAGAGCTGTGTGCTCCCCATAATTGTCCTCCTTATCAGTGTTGGTGAGTGCGCGGTAGTCTAAATCACACAGTCATGACACTGCACATGGCTGAGCAGGAAGAGCCCACTTGGCCCGGGTTAGATTAGTCTAATCCCACCTCCCTTGTTCTGTCATAATACCCCTCCGTCCCTTCACTCCCCATAAAAATATCCAGCTGTTGATTAAAATTAGTGAACTGTTGGCTTTAAGAAGAGAGTTGGCAGCTTATTCCGTGTATTTACTAGATATCTCTGGATGAATTCCCCATTTACTCAGCGGCCTGATCCTGTGAATTGCCAAGTAGTATCAAGCCTCTCTCTGCAAGGGGGGATAAATGAGGCAGCCCCCAACCCCAGCAACCTGCTCTCAGCATCCACATCTTCTCTCCGTGGGCATCCAGCTGCCGTCAGAGAGAGAAAAACGCTCACCTGTCAGCCTTTGGAAAGATGACTGAAATGAGCTCCTGGTTTCTTGTCCCCACCTCGAGCCCATGACAGCCTGCAGGATGCAGGGGCAAGGCATCGTGCTCTGCACATTGCAAAGCCCCGTGGTGCCAGGTCCAAGAGAGCTCGCGCTGTGTTTCTCCATGAGCAGTCACAAGCAGGCTGCAGGACCAGGATTTGGGGCAGGCTGCTGTGAAATGTTAAGCATTCCCATGTGAAGGCACAGATTTATGTGTAAGAGCCTTTGCTGCAACAGTGAAACAGTGACAGCTTGTAAAAAAAAAAAAAAAGGGAGAAGGGGAAAAAAAAGAAAAAGAAAAAAGAATGTGATGTGTAGCAGGGAGAGAATTGCCTGTACAGAAAGCAAAAAAAAAAAAAAAAAGGGAAAAAGAGAAAGCAGTGGGTGCAGTTGCAGGAATGGTTTGGGGTGAGCATTTGTTTTTTTTATGGGTTTTCCTTCTGCAGATTCTTTTTGGAGATCTTGCAGAAATGCTGAGAATCCTTGGCGGCTTGGAAGCAGATGATCATTAATTTCCTTTGCATCCCAAACCATTCTGTGATTCTGTGATACGCTTCATCTCTGTTACTCCATCCAGTCCTGAATGCGATTGTTTGAACCTAACAGAGGCAAAGCAAACAGCCCCTGCCCCACAGCTACACAAAACCAACACACCTCAACTAACAGCCACCGTGGCTGGGAACATCTTCCTTCCACACTTCACCCGACCCAAGGTCGAGTAATTGCTCCAGGAAAGTGTTGAATAAATCTTTATTAAAAGTGTAGGAAGGGAGCACAAGCCATGGTCTGTGCATGAATAACATTGGTCTTCAAGAGAAGATTTTGATGATTTTTTTTTTTGATATCTCGATCTCTATAACACATGAAGAGCATAGCCCAGAGAGGGTTGATATAAATGCATCAATCTATGAGAGTAATGTGGAGGAAATAATTTGCAAAAGATTTTCTTGGAGATGTTTTGGGCGAATATCCCCAACTTTTCCCTTTTTTTTTTGTCCTTCATTTGTAGTTGCCTGAGAGACACAGAAGAGGTGGGGAAGATGGGTCACAGATGGAGCTGGATTCAACCCACCTGGGGGTATCTGTGTGGCTTGGTGTGCTCCTTGAGCTTTCTGAGCCTCAGTTTTCCCAAGAATAGCTCTGACCTCAGTGGGGTGATTGCCAGGACACATCATGACAGAAGAGTGATTGCTCAGCCTGGTGCAGAGGTGTAGGGCACCAGAGACTGTACTTGGCTGATAACAGAAAATTGGCATCGTAGCTTGATCTTGAAAGAGAGCAGGTACGAGGAAGGTGGGGATGGGTTTGAAAAGGAATTTGAATAAATCAGATATCAGAGAGAAGAGGAAACACCAAATAAAAAGATGAGACACAGTCAAACCATCTCCTGAGTGAATGTGAGGAACGAGATTTCCTAGGATGAGTCAGTGGAGACGTTGGCTAAGGGGAGCCAAGAGAACAGAGCCAGTGGTGCAGAGGGACAGGAGAGGCCATGATGGAGATGTTGGGCCGGGAGAACTGCAGTCTTTCAGGCACGCCTGGGTGGAGAAGCCTAGGAGGTTCCAAGGGCAAGGCAAAGGAGATGGAACCAGGGGAAATGGAGTTTCCTCCTGGTATGAGATACCTGGAAAAACCAAGATGGGGATGGAGGTGTCTTGAGGGGTGACTCTGAAAGCATCTTGGCATTGTGGTGTGCGAGGGCAGAGTTCCTGCTGCAGGAAGCCCAGCACGAGAGCTGCATGGTGCTCCCTTGGGGCTCCCCGTGCCATCTGCCCACAGCATCCCACTGAGGACCAGGCCAGGGCTTTCTCCTTGCAGAGTGGAACGCGGCGTTTTGTCAGGATTCCAGTATTCTGCTCATAGGCTCCTTATTATTTCAGACTTCAAGCAATCTGGTTTTGGTATGTCATTAACTTATCAGCTAAGCCTCTATTTATCTGCATTCACCAAGATCTGAAGTTGTGATGTTTATTCCCACCACTCTGTGGGCGGAGGGAGATCCGCTGTGAAGATTTTCCAGTAATTTCCTTTTTGTTTCTTTTTAAAAGAGCATTTTATGCAGCTGCACAACTGTCATCTGGTCTCTGGGTAGGAGAGGGGGGACAGCCGATAGCACGAGCTGCAGCATGAATCACATCCAGGCATTAGAACAATCTGATGGGCACCGAAACAGTCATCGTTTCCAAAGGTCTCCTGGAATTCAGTGCTGACGTACTTCAGTCTCAAGTATGTGGCATGCATGGAAAATTGACCATGTTTCTAGGTTGCATCCTTTCAAACCTGCTGAGAGCCCTGGAAAGGGAACGTTGTCTCAAATAATTGTTGTGAAGTTATGTATGATGTTAAGAAAAACAATAAGCTTCCTAAAACTTGAAGGGTACAGTGAAAGCGTGGCTTCCAAGATTAGGATGGGCATCTCAAAAATGGCTGTGCTGATTTCCCAATTGTGTAATCAATGTGGACACCAGTAATAAAGGTGGGAAGGGAGTGAGAAGGGATGCCTTGGGGAAGCACTGATCTGTGCAAGATGGTTGGAATGGAAGGGGAGCTCACTCTATAGCCAATGGGAGAGGTGCTTCTCCTGTCTGCCTCCCACCCAACCCAGCATGCACAGCCTTCACAACCTTCCTGGATGTGGTGAAATCAGCTGTGAACCTTCAGCTTTCCTCCAGCACGTGTGGTATGACCTGAAATGCTGCCAGCAATCAACAGCAAGCCATGCTGGGCAGAGAGATCTGCGGATTAAATGCATGCTGCTGCCTCCAGATCTTCTGATCAGTTCAGACCCATCTCGAAACCCTCAAAGCAAAAGCAAAATGTGAACAAATAAATAAAGAAAAACACAGTCCCATTTTAACATAGACCTGCCTCTTTGTTCATCTGGTTCTGTCTTACAGCAGAAGGCTTCTTGCAAACTCAGCCTGATGAAGAAAGGGGCACAAAGGCAGAGCAAAGAATAAAAGCTCTGCAGCGTGCTTCAGAGCTCAGGGTGGATTTGAAATGCCAATGAGATCTGCAGGAGCAGGAACGTGCAAAGGTGCTGCAAGATTTCCATGTAATGGATGCAAGGGTGTGCAATGCCTCTGGAGTTTCCTTGTTTGTGCCTTCAAAATGCTGAAGGTAATAACCACGTTACCATAAACCACTGTGTTTGCTGAAAATTTCCCTTTGATGATCACTACTAGGGAGAACTTAGGCTGTTTTGAGACGTTTTTGGCCAAGATAATGTGGATATTGAGCCTGAATGCAACAGCCGTGTACAAGAGCAAGTCTGTAGTCGATTTAGGCAGAGGGGAACAATCTGAACAGCTCGTATTTTATTACCCTGATATGTTTAACTTTTTTCCACCCATTTTTAAAGATGGGAACCGTAAGATTTGCCCTTTGCAGCTGTATGAACTGTATGTTAAGAGTAACAGAGCAGCCTCAAATCCCTTTGTATTCTGGGGACATTTTTCCAAGGCGTTTTGTCTTCGTAACAATACCCAGAACTCCCTAAATTTTGGGAAGGTCATTTGTTTCCTAGCAGATAGATTCCCTTATCCAGAGCTTACTAGAGCCCAAACAACAATTTATAAACTCTAAGCTCCTTTCTCCTTCAAGATGAAGTGCTTTAGTGTTGAAGCCAAACTAAATCTTTAAATGGTATAAGAGGCATTTGGATTTTTTTTTCTACCCAGCTGACAGTAGGTTTACAGTTTATAATCTGGCCTTTGTAAAGGCATTTGTCAGCCTGTATATTTCATTTTAAAACGCGACCACCCATGAGGACGGACAGACAGGAAGCGTTTGTTCACTTGCACCAACAGCCCGTTTGAAGGTTGGCTGCAAAATAGCAGAATTTAGTCACAAAACGCAAAGTTTTTTTTCTTTTCTTGGCATTATCTTGCTAACATCTCATTTTAAAAAGCGGCCTTTGTTTAGAGGGAGCTAGTCCTTAGCTCTAAATTTGGAAATTCTACGTATTCTCCTAATCCTCATGTCCTAGAGGGGATGCTGGCGGTGCATCTTTGGCCTCACAAAAGACAGATCTGCTTTTATCTCCTCTCGCAGGGTCCCCAATTTAACTGCCTCACCAAAGGAAGAGGAGTCTTAGCACTCAAGGGGCAGAGGGGAAACGTTCAACATAAGTTAACGATTTAGCAGAACGAATCCAATCCGAAAGCGCTGCATCATCTCGCCTGCCATATTTTTCAGCCGAGTTTCCATGTTGAACGGTGATTTGGAAGGAAGGGTGGTGCCAAGTGGTGGTCACTTCTGCAACTCGATGGAAAGCTGTCCAAATGGAAAGAGGACACCGAGCAATAGGAGTGCACATTAGAAAATGGCTGGCGTCCACCTCTGGAGTCAATGAGTGCCTGTGGGTATCTCCATGCCTGGAGCTGGGAGGGCAAAAGCAAGGCCAGATGATAGGGGCTCTTCCAGACAGTAACAGATAGAATATTGCATTCTTTCTCCCAATATCACAAGTAACACTCACTTTTTATCTCTATTGCTCAAAGGTTTAAAGGGAGGAAATAGCACAGTTCCAGCAAGTGATAAAGCTTTTGACTTTTTTTTTTTCCCAGTTGCAAAATATGATAATAAATAACGATTACCTAAAACACTCATGTCCTAGGATTTAGCACTGTGCCCCGGATGGTTGGGCAGACCCTATTAGGATATCAGAAGCAGCTATTTTATAAGCATTGATGGTCTTCTGACCCCCTAAATAGCCATAAACCTCTTTTTTCCCTATTCTGCCCTTCCTACGGGGTCCCATCATTGGTTTGTCACCCCAGAGAGTCTCTAAACCCCTTTTTTTCTATTGGTTGCATTTCAAGAAATCTCGAATGCAACATGAGCAAGGGAGCCAGGCTTCAGAAAATTCCCTAATTTTTCCTGCTAAGGCAGAACTGGTTGGTCACCCACTTCCACAGGGCACTAATTGGTCCTGGTGGGATGAGAAGCATTGGAATCTGCAGGAGAACAACGCACATGGGAAGAGCTGTGTAGGACACTGCCCAGAATCCCAATGAACCACCCATGTGCTATTAACGTAGTGCAAGGAATCACCTGGGGGTTAATAAAGAAGCCACAAAAGATGGGATTCATGGGGTATGCTAATTCATGTTTAACGGTGTAAATGAGAAAATGATAAAAGGGCCTTGAGAAGGAGTTTCAAGCAAGGACTGAGAACATAATCCATGTTCTGGATCCATCTCCACTTTCTTGGTCTCTTTTTGTCAGGGAAGGACAGGACCTTCTCTGCTAGACCCAAGTCCCTGGGCTTTTCTGCACATGGCTACCAGCCACGTATTGTGGACTTCACAATAAAATTGCAGTAGTTGGTGGTCCTGCCAGCACACCCCGGTGCAAGGAGGGCTGAGGGAGCATGAAGGTCTGACAGAAAGGACTCAAAAAGGAGACTGGGAAAAATAATGGGACAATGTTAGAAGGGCAAGAAGAGAATGCATGCACCATAGGAGGGGAAAAAATGCATCAGCCAGGATATTTTAAATCCTCTCTTTGTGCTACAACAGCAAATGTCCCCGTGTTTTGCCACACGACTGCAGTGGCACCGTGCTACTAACAGCCCCCTGTGCATGCCAAGGGCAAACCTGCTCTGTGTCCATCTGTCCTCCCACTGAAAGCCTGGCTTTATTCTGCACGGATCTGGCAGCCCACATCACTTTTGATGTATCCAGGCCTCAGCTTCTTGGCTGACAGTGGAGGTATTCGGAGGGCAGGACTGCAAGGCATGCCTGCAGCACTCGTGCTGTTTCTCCCAGGCCATACCTGATCCCACTTCTTCCTCCAAACTTGGCTATTTCAGGGCTGGGCTGTGAGCATCTGCGGTCACCAGGTTGACGGTGCATAAGTCTTTCCAGGCATCCTAGCGAGCAAACACACTTTCCAAAACAGGCATCGGGTTTCTCCTGGTGGCTAATAGCCTAAGCTATGCTTTTAGCAGTGGGGCTGCGCAGTGTCACATCAGCAGAAGGAAGATTGCCATGTTCCTTTCTAATTTGTGCATGTTGTGCTGATTGGCATCGTGCAGCGAGGGTGAAATTCAGCCTTAGGAGGAAGCTACATTTGTTTTTGCACATCTCCTCCAGGTCTCCTCTGCAGGGAGAGCAGCAGGGAGCTCGAAAACCAGATTTACACTTTTTATGTAGTTAGACAGCACCATGGAAGCCATTTAAACCTATGGTAGACTTTGAGGTTTCCCTTTTCTTTCAGAAAAATATAATTCTAGAAATAGAAAATACTAATTCCTTCAGAGCTGCAGCATCCCTTGTTGCTGCATGTTAGACTGATCGATGCCAGTCCTTGGATTCACTTGGACATGCATGATCTTCTTTTCTCACGTGGCTCTCTCAGTATCTTTTCTGCATTTCTTCTGAATACACAGGTTTCCAGAACCAAGAACCTACAAAATCACAGTAACAGCCCAAAATTTAAGTGTCACTTCCTTTCTGAAAACTCAAAGAAAAACAACGCCTTTACCCTTCTGTATCCTGCCCTGGATTTTAAAGGAATGCATTAATTTCAGTGTTCTCACGGCAGGATGACACCACCAGCATTTCTCACATGCAGAATGCAGCAGCAATCACATTTTTTGGTGCCTGAAGCTGACACAAACAGCAATGTTAGAGGCCATGCAGTTAATTGGGAGCATTTACACGGGCTCACCAGTGAGGATTTAAGGCTGTGACCCGCTAAGCCCGGGAACATGCTGGGAAACCTGGGGAACATCTCTGCAGGCAAGGGATGTGCTCATTTCCCCTCACTGAGCAGCTTCAGCCTCCATTGGGGCAGATTTGGGGCAGATTTGGGGTCGTGGATTCAAACCTAGCGATACCAAGTCAGTTTCTCAGCTCCTGTTCTGACCATTCGCTGTGTTTTATGGGGATGTGAATTCCCTGCTGAGATGCCTGGACCTCCCTGTGACTATTGGGACTGCGTTTTGGTTTTCTAGGAAACCTGGAACAGTCCCACTGACCCACATCTTCGACACAGACGATAAAAATGGTTTTATAACAACATCTGAATTGTTCTCCAGTGTTTTAGTAAACAGTAAATTTATTTTGGGATTTCATCCCAGGCATAAGGCTGCTTCATTTTCCCCTGTAAAGACTATTGCTCTATTAGTTTTAGCCTTACGAATCCTATTCCCAACACTCAACCTTTATTTATTATTTGTAAGGGGCATACATCATCCTGCCTTATAACTGTAAATATTCTACTTGCACAGAATGCAGCCCATCCTCTTTGTTTAAAACCCGAGCCGTGGTGTCTTACATAAATTTGCTTCTTCTCCAAGTTGCAAGGTTCAAAAGATAAACCCAGGGGTATCCCAGCATGGGGAGCCTTAGGCAGAGCCCTGGCCCACCTGGACATCCCATCCTGGCTGCTCTGTTGAGGGGCACAAAGCATTTGATGTTGGGTCACCTGACTGGGATTCCCATAGCACAGATACAATGGTGAGAATATAGCACTTGTGGGCACAGAAAAGAGCTGATTCAAATAATTCAAAGCCTACTAAAACAAGTGGCTTTAAGTGATGCCTTCAGCATCTCAAAGTGATCAAATAAGGAAAAAAAGAGATGCATCAGGCATTATTTCCACAGGCAGCTTGAGAATCACCTGCATCTTCCTGGCCGCATCTGCACGTTTTGCAGCGCAATGCGTGCCAGTGCTTTGGCTTTTGAAGAATGGTTTGTTTTTATTTGCTTCATTTCCAGTAGAATGGAATGTGGGGCTCTGCTGGCAGGCACGGAGGGGCCTTATTTATTTTTCGTTAGTTCAAAATGAGCCCAGCGATGAGACAACTTTTCAAAGGGAGAAGTTGGAAAGCAGCTCCTTTCTTCTGAAAGTCGGAACGAAGCACTTTGTGGTTTGTTTGGCTTCTTGATGGCTTCTGTCCCCACGCTGCTGCCCTTCTGACTGCTCGATGTGAGTTCACCAACAGCCTTAACCCAGCCAAAGGTGCTGCTGAGCTGTCAATTTACATAAGATACGAGAGCAGGAAGATCTTCCCAAGGGCTGCGATCATAAAAAGGCATTTTTATAAGCCTTGTACTTAAGTGGATTTGCAGTGGGGCTGGACAACAGGGATGCTCACCCCACCCCTACTCCCAAAGGTGCTGGGAAAGGATCCCGCTGCCCATCTGAGCATTTCCTCCCCAGTCCCAGCGCAGCTCGAGCCGGCCGAGCCGTCATTTCCTCCCTCTGCACAGCCTTTGGCACGCTATCAGCCCATCCACCGCCTCACGCCATTCCCACCCAGCAAAGGGGTTAACCTGGACCCGACAGAAAGGATGCGGGGAGCAGATCCGCGGCACCAGTGAGTCACCGTGCCTGGAGGTCACCGTGGCCTGGCCGGCACCCAGCACGGTGCAAGGAAGAGCAGCGGGGCCAAAGCAGCCGTGCAGGGGAGCACCAAACCACCTCATCCACCATCATTTGTATGGAGCCACAAATGCTATTTTTATTTTTATTTTTTTGCCATCCCTGCTTTCTTTTTGTCCCCCCAAGCGCCGCTCGGTCTGCACAGATGGGAATAACGGGTGAGAGGGATGCTTCCCCAGTGATATCACCAGCGCCGAGTAAATTCTCTGACCAAAAGTTAAGACCCAGAGAACGATTTGTGCTGCGTCCTTTAAATGCCAGATCTCCATTTGCTAGCAGTGCTACGGGATCAGGGCACTTAATAGCCAGCTGCTAAGTCATCAGGTATAAATATTTACAGAGCCCCGTTGCAACGTGGACATTCCTCCAGATGCAAGAGGATCCCAGTGCTTCGTGGCATTTTCACCTTATACAAAAGAATCCACTTTTAGACACACGTTGCCTCATCAGCCATAAAACTACAGAAATAGCATTTTATGGAAAACACACGCACGCAACCCCCGTCTGCAGCCCTCCCCTCCTGTCTCCCCTTACTGTAATTGTCAAATGTCTCCGTGTTTGTGTAATTGCCAAATACCTCCGTGTTTGTGTCACAGTCAAATATCTCCGGATTTGTGTGTCCCAAGAAGATATTACAAAGCAAACACAGAGCTGCCCATCCAGTAGATACAGAGGTGGAGGGAAGTAATTGCTGAGGGTGATACAAAGGGATTAAATGGAGAGTAATGGGGTGGAATTAAGGTAAGGAAAATCCCTCTGTAATGGCAAGGGCTTGTCACAGCCCCCCAGGAGAAGGGATTATTGCTGAAGATATCCCATACTCCACACATCACAGCAGGGGTAGGAAGAGTGAGGGATACCCAATTCTTGTGGTTAATGACAGGGGCAAGGACATGCTGCCCAAATTTGGTGGAGGCTTTCAGCAAGTGAAAAAATAGATTTTGTGTGTGTTTTTTCATTCCTCACCACTATTATTAAAATCATGCCTGCTTTTCTGTTCACCTTCACCACCTTTTTCTTTATTCTGCAAAAAGGTCACTTGGGAAGGGCGAGTCCGAACAGGAAGAATAATGGGGTTGAATTTTTCTTAACTATACGCACTTTGGGGCCAGACCCATCGGCAAGCTGTCGGACAGCAGCACAGGGAAGCACGACCTGCCCCTTCTGCATGGCTGTGCTGCTCCTGCGTGCATCCATCCCTCCTTGCAGGCAGCTGAAAGCCGCTGCCACGGGTCCCTGCCTCGTAAACAGCCTCGCCACGCCGAGCTTAACAAGCCCTCGCCGGGGTTTGGGAGTGCTCTGTGCCAAAACCCATTAAAATCCAAGGGTTCCTGAACTTCCATACGAAACGCCCAGCTACTATGCAAATATTGCTGCGGTAAACAGCCAGGGCTGGGATCCCGGGAGCGGCAGCGGAAGAGTCCAGGGCTTTAAGGGCATTCCCTCCGTGCATGGAACTGCTGCTGATACAGCAAAATTCACCCGATGACTTCAGGGAGGAGCTTTTCCTTGATGGGGAAACACAACCTTGGGAGCACGGGGATGCCTCAACCTCCGTGGCCACCAAAGCGCTGCAGCTTTCCCAGTTTTTCCCCCAGGCACCCATTTTCACTGGGTTGTAGGCACTTGGTTATCGCTGTTATCTCCCTCTCCATGCACTGATTGCATTCCTCCCACACCAGCCGTTAACGCTGGGTTTGGATTGGCAAGCCCAACCGGCCACTGCTGTCAAAACGCTGAGGTTTTGTCCTTTTTATGTGCTCAGAAACTTCCCCCCTTCCACCTTGGCGTGAAACGATTACAATGCAGCTCAGGCTGGAGCCGAGATCCAGGAAGTATGGCAAGTTTTCAATGAAAATTGCATAGGTCAGTTTACTAAAAATAATAAAAGGTGCCGATTTCGTGCTGGAAAGGGAACAGAAGTCAGTTTGCAATGTGCCTGACTGCCTGCTTTTACTGATTCCAGACGCCAGGCCAGGCAGGCTCTGGCTATTTTCACTATCGTGTTATCACTCTGCAATATGTCAGCAAATTCTTGTACAAACATGATTTTTTTAAAAGCCACGTTTTATCACTTCTTTTACATAATCATGAATGATAGTGAATCTAATCTGAATTGGGCTTGAAGGAGGCACAAGAACAATGAAGTGTCTTTACCACGGGGGAGAACATCACGTGCTTTTCTTTTCCAAGCCATGCATCATTTTATAACCAATTCCATTCAACATTGGAACTAGTGGAAGGTTTGAGAGTGAAGCACACATCTCTTCAAGCACCTGAGATTGCAATAAATCATCTCTGTGATATGCAGGGAAGTCAGCACACGCTGTGCTAATCTGGCATATAAGCATCGCATTGCTGCATTGTCACATCTGGTTTTAAGGAATTGGGGTTTAATTAATTTAATTTAATTTAAATGAAGGATGGGGTAGATATTGGGAAGGCAGGACAGGTTTGTAAAGCTATTCTGTGTCTCCACTCACAGGGAGTGACACAGAGCTGATCTGCTCATCATCATCACCAGCAAAGCCACTGCTTGCAGCAGCCCAACGCAGGGCTGCAAGAGATGAGTTCATCCTCCAGCCCCCTTCATCCAACAAGCATTTAATTTTATTTGTTTTTTTTTCTTTTCCTCTCTTCTTTTTTTTTTTGTTTGAGAATTCCCTTCATGGATGTGCCATTTTCTTGCTTTAGTTAAAAAACCGGCATTTTTACTCTGAGATTATCTTTCTTAGGTCAAATAGGCGGAAGTGCAGAAGCCACTGGTTTGAGCTATTTCAGAGGGAGCTGGCATGTGATGGATGGCAAAAGGCAAACCTGTTGCATGGATCAGCCCAGAAGTTTATGTTTTCTCTTGGAAACTTAATGTTAACGAAAATCAAAGCTCTTCTGGGTGATGTTCAAGAAGTGCAGTGTGACACCTCTGCTCTGTTGAACCCATTGTCACCTTCATCGATGTCTCAGATTGTGCTTCATCACACAATTCTTATTTTTGAGCCCAGCCTTAGACAAAAAATAAATGTGACCTTCTCTCCTCAAAATGCCATCTGTCTACTATGACAGCTTTCATAATTAAGACAGGACACCTTTCCAGGACCGAAGCCTACACAAGCCCTTTGCAACGCAATTTCTGCCCCATCTGCTGCATCGACACAGATGTGAATAAACCTCGTGAAAACACCAGGTCAGCACCACCGGGAGCTTCCTTTGCCAGGGATGCAAATTTTCTGACTTCATCTTTCAAAAATGTGCCCAAAATACCCTAGCAAGAAACACCCCATCCACTCCTGCCCTCTCACCAAATGGAGCTGTTCGCTGGAGAGATTCTTCAGAGCAGCCCCTGCATACCAGAGGTAATAACCTCCAATACCTTAAGTCAAAAAGCCAAGCCCAACTCACTAGGTAATGCATTTGGGATTAACTTTAAATAGGCTCCAGCCACTAACAATGGCTGGAGACTATTTAAAGCAGGGATGGGGAGATTTAGTCGGACTAACGCCGGCGTTGAGGGATGGAGCCCACGGTTGAGTTTCCCATCGTGTTGGGATGCGGGGCTGCACTGCTGCTGCCCCCGCTCCCACCCCGCATGGCAGGGGGGCAGCAAG
Source organism: Penelope pileata (assembly GCA_013396635.1). Lineage (NCBI taxonomy): Eukaryota > Metazoa > Chordata > Aves > Galliformes > Cracidae > Penelope > Penelope pileata. The sequence goes on along the minus strand of WBMW01005650.1, from coordinate 117,025 downwards.
GGGAGCTGGCCCCGCTCCATCCCGAGCTCGCTCGATGTGTCTGGGACGTAGACAGATGCTGTTTAGACAGGCTGATTCGGTGGGTGGCCGGGCGAGGAGACCGTGGCTGTACAGTTTATAGAAGGCTCCCGGCATAAATGAACTGTTGAAGACCATTGGAAGCCTCAGTGAAATCACAACATGCAGGAACACGGGGGAGGGAGGGCAGGCAAAAAAAAAGGCTCTTTCTGAAAAGGGAGAGAGAGAAAGGGATGTTTTGATGGAGTTTGTGAAAACTACAATGAGGGGGGTTTCACTAAAGGCCGCATTCATTAGCCCCCTGGATCCCCCCAAATAAAGTAAACACTCCTATGTGGCTCTTGTAAAAAAAAAAAAAATCAGATTAAAATAGTTTTCCTGCATCAAGGATAAGGAACAGACTCAGCTTTTCCCTGCTCCTGTCTGGTCTTGCTAGGTAGAAAGCTAATATTTGAATTCATGCTTCAGTGGGGAGCATTTGTACATCAAAAAAAAAAAAAAAGAGCCATCCACCCTGGTTTGCCAGCTCGCCAGGCTGCGTGTGACAAAAAAGGGGCTGATTTTCCTGGGTTTGTTTAGAGGAAAAGCTGACCTTTCCCCCCCACACACCGATTGCCTAAAAATTGAGCCATCGGATCCTTGAGCGCTCAGTTCGCAAAACCCCTGTAGGTTTAATACAAAAAAATAGTGCCAGAATCCTCAAATTTTCATGCTGAATGGAGGTGACATTGACAAGAAATTCACTGGGACCAATCTCCCTCCTGAGCTCCCCACTTAGTCAGCAGCAGTCGGCACGAGCCGATGGTCAAACCACACAGACCACAAACCCAGCCATCGTTTCGCTCCTACACATCACTTCTCTGTTTCAAGACCAGAACCAAAGGCTGGAAAGCAGCAGGAGAGAAACCTCCTGGTTTTAATCCTGAGCGCTGGGGCTCTGCAAAGCATCTGCTCTCCTTCACAGGAGCATCTGGATGCTCAGCTGCATGGCGTTGAGGTTGCAAAAGAGCTTTTCTTCTCCCTTGCATCCACCCTTTGCAGATCCAACACCTCGGACTATCTGTTAAATGCTGCTAGGAAGAGTTCTGATAGACTGAAGATGTTCCCTTCACTTCCAAGGCAATTTCCCGCCTCCTCTGGTTGCCCGTGACCTCCTGCTGCCTGCCTGTAGCTCCTGGTTGGGTTTATGACTCCACGGTGGGAGAAAAAACTGAAAGATTGAAGTTAGGTGTGTAATAGATAAAGGAAAACACAAAGATTGCCCATTTGAGGGATGGTCTCTGTGCCTTTTGGATCGTTTCACCAGCTTGATAGCTGAAATGGCCAGAGCTGCTCCCAGCATGGAGAGCAAATCTTGGAGGTACGAGGAGAGGCATTTCCTTGGGTCTGGATCCTGAGTGAGCTCTGGCAGCAAACCATGTGCTCGTTTCACTAAAATGGACCAAAATCATCAGGGTTTGGTAACAGCAGTGAGCCTGGGTGCGGAGGGGCTGTGCACAGCATCTCGATGATGGCTGCTGGGTGAAAAGATGACAAAAAGGTAAAAAATCTGTTCCAAAAGCTCTATGGGATGAAGCTCTGCAGGAAAACCATTGTCCATCCCGGCAGCCAAATGTTTCCAGGCCAGAAAAGAGGAGCTAAAATCAATCTAAAAATAATTTACTGTTCTTGAACCAAACCACGACAAATTTATCTCTGGAAGTCGGAGGATTTCTCTCCCTTTATGAACATTTCAAGTGTTACAATGAAAAATTTGGGCACAAAAAATAAACCTGATACTTTGTGTTCAAACCCACATGCTCCTCTGCATCTTTCGGAAGAGATCACTTGCTTCCCAAGGTCACAAAATAAAACTGTCCAGCTATTAAAAAATGTGCAGCCTCATACTAATTAGTGACTGATAAAGCAATGGAAACCGTATTTCTCCCGGCTTTGGATGAACAAAGTTAAGATTACAATATTTAGTAATAAAAACTCCTTTTTGTAGTAAAAAAAAAGAAGAAATCAGAACATATTTCATCTGGTAAAGGTCAGCTTGCTTTAATTACATGTGCCACTGAGTATCAGAAAGTGGAATATTAAATGATATTCCCACTGAAGAGGCATCTTCTTGGCCATACATTATGCACAGAAGCAACAGCTCGAACATGACCTCATTTAATTGTTCCGTGTTTGAAACATCTCCAGCTCCCCAAAAACCCGCTCCATCATCCCGGGATCAATCCCGCTCCCATCTCTTCTAAGGGGAAATTGCCCGTCCACTCCGTTGCCTCGTTTAAATTGCTTGCAAGAAAAGGAGCCATATCATCAGCGATTTTTCTTCTGTCTCACCCCTGCTGCTGGTATGATAAGGAGAGTGCTCTCCTTGCGGGCGACTCCACATTTAATTAGCTCCAGATGCAGCCTAATTAGTCAGTCTGCAGAGCGAGCATTGTTCTGTTGTCACTTGAGCCTTCCCTCACGGCTAAGTAAAGGGGATGAGATTGAACATGAAAACCAGATGCCGTGCACGCAGCCTTGCTCTGGGCTGTCCGCGGCCATCGCAGGATCCCCGTAATCTGGGGGCTAAGGATAATAAATGTTGTGTTTAAAAGCCACGGGCATGGATGGAGCTTCGCATGGTTCAAGTAAGACAGTAGCATGTGCCGAGCGAAGGGGTCATAGCTTAAAACAACCGGTTCCCACTAATTCTCCTGTAGAGCAAGGACGATGCATCTTCAGCAGGACCCGTGCCGGGGATCCGGTACAAATTGGTTTGACATCTCGAGCAGTTGTGCACAGTTGCTTTAGGACTGCATCTTTCTTCACCAGATTACACTCCTAATGCCTCTGCAATACCACTGAGATTGCTGTAATTTCAATGTAATGCTTTTTCTATTTTTTTTTTCTAATTTAGAAGCCAGCAGCTTGATTCGCTGGATTTCTGGAGTTGGGGCTGCAGGAAAAATCAGATAGGCAAACAGGCTTGCCATAATGCCATCTGACACACTCATCAGGTTTACATGATTTGTACAAATCAGGAGCCTGAAACTCTACCAGCAGCTTGGTTTCTGCTCTTGGAACAACAGAAAGCAGGAGGGAGAGGATTCATGCCAGTAGTAAGATTTGCTTTATCTTGTAGCATTGGCTGAGCAAACCTCAAAGCAGTCGCTGAATCACCGCCAGCTCAGCTTGCTGGTCTCTACTTGGTTTTATTTTCATATACCAGCTAAAAATCAAGAAGAAAACAGTCATTTCAGCACCAATCTGGGCTCTTCTGCTCGTCTAAACACCCCTGCAATGTCATGTCAGTGCCACAGGACAGGGAGATTTCCCCCATTTTCTGGGACACCCACGGTATAGAACCATAGGAAGAAATGGAAGGTCCAAACCATGAACATCAGTGGCTTTGTTCTGCCTGATTTCCTTGCATTTTGCACTATGCCCATGGATGTATGAATTGGAGCATTATCCAGGAGATGCTGCCAAGGCGACTGACCCCACAGTAAATGCCATGCATGGATGAGTTATTGAAGAAGAGTGCCTGAATGGATGTTGCTTGAGCTCGGGAGAAGGGCTGTGTGGTATGCATTGCGTGTTTATTATGATTTTGGATGAGGAACTGGCCTGACTCTCAGTCAGTGACATGAAAACCCAAATTGCTTCATTAGAAACCTCATCCAAACATCATGACTGTGTTATCACCCCAGCTGGGGAAAGAAACTATTCCCTTAAAAACAATATTTTGTTTAATTGGAAGTCAAAATGACTCAACAGACAAGTTCCATAGTTCAGAGGGACATAGCTGCAGAATGGATTCCTTTCATTTCCCAAAAAAAAGACCAATAGCAAATGCTCCATCTCCTCTCCATGCTCACCCCTACCTGCCAACCACACCATGGAGCTGCATCCCATGCCCAGAGGCCCATCGCTCCATCCGTAGGGACACGGTGACCATCATGGGGGATTCCTCTTGGGGAATCGATGTACGGCAGCCAGCAGCTCATGGTCGATGTGCCTGGGCTCTCCCCTGTGACCTTCTGTCCCTCCTCCTCCTCCTGTCAGCAGCAGGCTTGGTGCACGTAACTCAATCCCATGCAGCATTTTTGAGCATGCTTAGAATTTTTGCATGCTTTCCACCTACCTGATAACGGGGGAGTGGTGAGGCAGCCAGGGTATGTTTCAGACTTTGACCATCTTGGCATGGCAGATGAATGGCTCTGAGGAGCTGAAGATAGAGCATCCAGGGCTGCTTCTTCATGGTGATTCAGCTGAATCCACCTAAAGCAAAAGGAAATTACAGAAAATGATAGAGCAGCTATTTTTCTATAATTCTGGCCAACAAAATCCCACTCTTGCCAAGCTCCGCAGCCTTCAAACCACAAAAGTCCCCTAACTATCCCTGAAATCCATCAAGGAGAGTCAGGCACCAAATGGGGCTCCAATACTGAACAATTTCTTCTCCAATGGAATGAGAGGAGCTGAGAGGAGCCAGGCTGCTCAGGAGGTTCTTGGAGTTGAGGGCTGCTACCTAGCAGCTTTGGAGAATACTTTGGCACGTATTGAATTGAAATCCCTTCATCGTTAGCTGTCTCCTTGCAACAACACATGGTGAGAGGGAGGTTGGTTCTCCTGAAACCTGCACCCAAACAACACTGGGTTTCTCCATTTTAATACACTTGCAAATTTCTTTCCACCAGATGCTGCAGTGAATTTACCAGAGGAAATAAGGAGAACACAAAATCGCTTTCATAAAGTCTGGAAAAGACAATCCATTGAACTTCTATAGTACGTCATGTTAAGGAAGAGACATCTGGCTTTTATTATGTTTTATAAGGTTGATAGCAAATAAGGGTATTAGAGTTAATTTACTTATTTAGGGAGAAATGACTCAATCACAGAAGCTGTGATTGTGACTACATGTTAAGAGAGCTCTGAAATTCACTCAAATCTCCTCCAGCAGCGTAACAGTGCCAGTGGTAAATCAGTGGGGTTTTTCCACAGAAGTGATCCCAAAGGTGTGCAAAGATCAGAGCAACAACACCAAGGAGAAGCCCTTGCCAGGGCAAACATCTGTTGGGAGACTGTGCTGGATCCTCTGCAGCCTATCAACATCCCAGCATCAGAGTTTACTTTTATTTTATTTTATTTTATTTTTTCTTTCAGGTCAGTGTTACCACACTGAAGAAGGGGGCATAGAACATCATAATTCTTTGTGAAACCATAGACACAAAACCTTTTGAGATGGCTGCAGAGGCCAAGGGAGGTTCTTACAGAAGGGATGCTGACACGGAGAAGAGGTTGATTTAAAGGATGGCACAAACCTGTGAGAAACACATGGAGTAAGAGCAGAGGTAGGGGTAAAGGTGCTTTGAATATTCTGCCCAAGATGCTCCCCTCTTTCAGAGCTTTTCTGCACAACTGGACAAACAGCTCAGGGGTGATGCACGGGTTCTGCTGGAGGAGGACCTTTCAGCACCAGCCTGGTGTTCGTGGGTTGTGCTTGCCCAAGCGAAACACCTGCTTGGTGTAGGAACTCCACCACTGTCACCACCTCTGGACACCACCAGGATGAACACCACAACACTCCCAGGCTGTGTTTGAGGATCCCAGCCCCAGCCCCAGCCCAGCTGCACTTGGACCCTCAGCACATGAGGATGGGTGGTTTAGTGAGGGCAGCAGTTAGAAACACGAGGAGTTCCCTGGCTGCAGCCAACAGCAGGGATGGGATATTTATACAGATATCCAGCACATCCAAAGGCTCTCTAATAAACAGAGAGGGTTTTGGTGGGGATAGCCAACCTCCTGCTTTGGGCTCGGGCCAAGCTCCAGCGCTCGCAGACCTGGGGCCCAGGGGAGGCGGGCACGGTGCTGCTCCAGGGCTCTGCACATGGCTTCATCCTTTGCTTTTTTGGGTTCTGCTGCCTCTGGGTGGGCTCATGGAGCACACACATCCTACAGCCACAGCGGTCACCTGGGAGGGGACCACACTGTCCCCAGCCCATGCGTCACCCTCCAGATGTGAGGCAGGATTGTACGTTCCCCTAATCACTCTCTCCTCAATTACTCAATTCATGGCTATTTGCTCAGGGGAAGCTGCAGGATTCACCAAAATAAAGGTGAATCCTCTCTGGAAAGATTTATGTAACTAAAAAGTGCTGAGCTGCATGCTGCAAAAGTGCAGCAAGAATGCAGCCATGGTTTGTTCCAGCATTAGGAGTCACCAATTTGGTGTCACTGACAGTAGAATTGGAAAAAAAAAAGAAAAAAAAGAAAAAAGAAAAAAAAGGGAAAATCCCCAAATCTTTGAAGATATCTGCATGGTAAGCAAAGCACAGAACAGGCATCCAAGCCTCCTCAGTGGGAGATGCCCTACAGAGCCCATTTGAGTTTCCCTATGTCTCCATTTCCCAAGCAAAACCAGGTCTTCTCCTACCCACAGCAGGGTTTGGAGAGTGCTGCAAGGCAGGGAGCATCGTGAGCTGCCGAGGAAAGCTGCTTCCCCTGGGGGTCATCACACCCTCACAGCACCTGATAGCTCCAAGGTGGTTTCAAGTGCCCTTTCAGCACCCCTGCTCTGCACCAGCACATCCACCCCAGGGCACTCTTTTATCAGCTTTCTCTGCTTTTACTTTAAGTATAGCACGTTTTCTGTTTATTTTGGTTGTTTGTTTTTCTCCCCTTTTAAGGAAGCAATAATCGGTTTTTATCTCATTTTTAAGAAACACACCTGAGCTTTCCAGAAAACTGCTTGTACGTCTCATTTCAAGGGATTTTTTTAATATTTTTTTTTATTTTTTGGCTTTTAGTTTTATCTGAGTTGGATTTTTTGGCAGAAAAAGAAATTGCTGCTGCCCTCAGCTGGAGCTCTTTGGAAATAGCATGAAAATGTTTGGCTGCATCCCCCAGAGCTGCTTCCAGCCACCTCCATCCCTGCTGAAAATGAAGTCAAAGCAGCTTGCTTCTTGGAGACAGAGGAAGATGATAGCAGACCTGATGCATTTTTCTTGAACTGAATCTTTCTGTCTCATTCAGATAAACCACTAAAATACAGTCTCAGCCATAATGTCATGAATTAAAACAGGAGCTGTGAGCAAGTGAAGGTTTAGAGCAGCAAAAATGCTCCGAGGAATTTGCTGTTATTCAGAATTTTTAAAGGAAAATGATCAAACTTCGAGAAAAGGATTAAATAAAATGCAGGGCTGTCTCTTCTACAATTAATCTTCTGGTTGAAGGGGAAGAGCTGTGAGTTTGAGAGTGATCAGAAACACAGCAGAGGATGACATTGTGTTCTGGGAGCTGGGTGAGAGCTTGGTTGCCAGGTGGTGGTGCCCTGAAAAACCCAATTTGGTGAAAAAAATCATGTTTTCCCCCAAGTGATGAATCTCAGTTCAGTTTCCTGGGTCGGATGGGAGGGCTGGGTGCAGTGCTCCATGCTGCTTGCAGGAGGGGCACAGCTGAACCCCAGCCCAGCCCGGCATCCAGGCGGGTGATTTATGCTTGGAGCAGCCCAGGTTCCAGATTAATGCTCCGTCCAGTTTGCAGTAATGCCACTCAAGATAATTTTTGATTTAATCCATGCCACATGAGGCAGTGGCAGGGGCTGACCCTTGGCTTTTAACCCGAAGACCTTTGCTGTTCTGGCTGAAGGAACTACTGTCTGTCCCCTGATAACCCCCGTGACACAGCTCAGCTGGGTTCAATATTGCCTGCTGTTGTTTATTGATAACGATGCCGAATCTGCGGGTCGTGTTAGCAGCGAGCAGTGTGATGCGTTGTGCCTAACCCAGCCCAGGGCACTGTGATTTGAGGACAGGGGACGTGGGGACGTCACCATCAGTTACTTATTCACTGGGACAGCTTCTACCAGCGGTGACATCAGGGAGCAGAGCCACAGAGCCCAGCCATGGTCACTGCAGCAGATTTAGAGCTGTCCCAGGAGCGCTGCCCTCCCCCTCCTGCACTGTGCTGTTCCCTGAGGCTCTTACAACAGCACAGGGTTATCCCCTAAAGCATTCCTATGCCACAAAACCCTTTCCTGAGCCACAGAATGTATATTTGACTCCATCCTATGTTGTGCGTTTGCTGTGCTGGGAGATGGGGCAGCAGCCTCTATTTTAAATCTGCTTCCTTTCCTACCAGCTCAAAGCAAATTGGGCTTTTTGAAGGCAGAAGCATCCCTGCTGCTGCACCAGGAGGGCTTGCAGCCTCCTGTGCTGTGCACCTGACTTCCCCCAATGCCACATGAATTAATGCCTGCCTGCGAGTATTCCTAAAGGAACACCCTGCCCCTGAAAACCCTGCTCTGAAAACCAGCATGGACGTTACACTGCAGCATTGCTTTGTGCATGGAAAACAGAAAGAAAAAAATTGGAAAAAAATAAGAGATGCTCAGGAATTCATCAGGATAGAAAGGAGCTGCCTCAGGAGGAAGTTGATGGATGCACACTCCCCAGCAAGGAGGAGGAGGGAAGAATTCGGGTGTCACCCCCCCTCGCCCTGGCAGGATTTATCACCCTTTCCCCAAAGCGCAGGGGTGATGGGTTTGGGGGAGAGCTGCTCCCACGGTAACTGCCCCCTGCCAAGCGTGGGGCTGGATGCACCCGCTGATAAGGGGACGGCCCGTATCTCCAGCAGAATTTTAGCCTAATCCAGGCTTTTAGAGAGAAATGCAGTTGGGAGGAGCCTGGCGGAGCGCAGGTGGCTCGGCAGAGGGATGCTCGCAGGGTTTGGGGGTTCCCCATGGGTCGCTGGCAGGGCAGCTGCGGGGCAGTGCGGTACCCAGCTGCAGATAACGTCAGACAGGAGACAGCTGTGTGGGGAGCTGTCAGCCCAGCCCTGCTCAGCAGATGGGCAGGAGGGAGATAAGCTGCTGACAGGCTTTTAAAAGGGAGCGAAGCTTTCCAAAAGTTGGATTGGTGGGTGATTAAATTAAACATGGTCTTTGTTGCGCATGGGGGTCCATAGGTGATGGCTTCCCGTGCACGTGAGCTTTCCTTGCTTATTTTGCAAACCTCACCCTGGGCACTGAAAGCCACAGCCTTCAACAGGTGGCCAACACCAGCAGCAGCCCTGCAAGGAGCCATCCTTCATCCCAAATGGGCAGCTTGATTTCTGCTACCTCCTCATCCCTCCACACCTCAGTCATCCCAGCTCAGCCAAAAGCTAAAGGAGGGACAGAGAGGAATGAAAGTGATAAAAAAAAGTTGCTATAAAATTTTTAATATCCATAAATCAAGCCTACAGCTTCAGCATCACAATCTGCCTTTCCCTCGTGTGGATGACACTTCACAGTCGAGCAGGAAAATGATAACTTGCAACCTCATTCATCCTGCTTGCAATCAATAAGATCGGCAATTAATTCTGGAAATGAACAGGCAGCGCTGCACTTGAAGCAGGCAGGCAAGATGCTTTCCAGGATTAAACAACACAACGAGCTTGAACTCTGTTACAGAAGGCAACATGCTTATTTACTCCCAACTGCCGGTATAAATAAAACTCTCTGTAAAAATACATCAAATCATTGGATGCTCGGCGGTGGAATGATGTGGAGATCTGCAGCTGACAACAGGATCTGAAGTGTGGAAGCTTTCCAATATCAAAGAGCCAACCAGGCAGCTTACGTATCCCTGCAAAACCCAGCCATTGTGGGAACTGTTTTTTGAAGATCTATAAACATCTCGGGTTGATCTGGGGCTGCAGAGGGGAAGGTAGAGGAAGGGGTGAGGGAGCTACAGGCATTGATTGCCCTCATTCCTGTGCAGGATGCTCAGAGTCCCACAGGGTCCTATGGTATTGCATAGGGCCCTCACACGGTCCCGGGTTAAGGTTTTGCCTTTTGACACCAATGCTTTCTCTAATCAAAGCTTTATGCCAGCAACAAAGTTGTCTGGGGTCGAGCAAGCCCTCGCTGCAGTGGAGGGACCACATGCTAAGTGATAGAGCTTTGTTTCAAACATTGTTTTAAAAACATTAAAAAATCATGAAAAATTAAATGGAAGTTGCAAAAATCTTAACAGTAAGGACTCTCTGCATCTCCTCTCTCTCCTGCACATGCAAACTCACTCTTGCTTGAGTTAAGCTCTTGAAATGGGCCCAGCAGCCCCCCATGCAACTGGGCAACAGGGCTTTTGCCTTCACCTTCCACCTTGGCATCCCCATTTGGGAGACTTCCAGGCTTTAGCTGCAGCTCTTCAGGACAGAACCCATCTTTTCCATCCGTAGTTGCACCACACCCACTGCAGCGAGTCCAGAGTCTGGATTTGGGCTCCCAGATGTAGCAACGAGATACACCAGTGCCCAAACTAACAACAGGAACCTGGGTGCAGCCGCCGTGCCCAGCACTTGCCAAGTATTTATATACACATGTTAAAAAAAGAAATAACAATAAAAGCCTTTTTTCTTTTGTAAAGGTAAGCGGAGAAGAAAAATGCGAGGGAAACATTTGACAAAACATGGTGGCCAAGTTCTGCTGAAGGATGCCAAGGAAAATCCAAACAATGGCCTGGGAGGGACTGCAGCAGGGCGGAAGGATAAGGCTGCGGTTCCCCATGCCACAGGAAGGCTTTGGTTTAACGTGAGCGATCTTCTGGAGATGAACCCACAGCCCTGAGCAGGCTTCCAGGGCTCACACACGTCCCCCTGAGTGGTGGGTGACACGTTCTGCTTGACCCAAAGCCTTTCTCCATGGGCCCATTTAAGTTCCTGCTCATCATCGCGAGGTTTCGTTTTTTCCATGGTGGTTTGGGATTTTAGTTTGTTTTGTTTTGTTATGCTGGATCCCTGACAATGCGACGTTTGCATGTTAGCTTGCCTGTGCAAGCCTTTGCTGGGGACTCATCCATCATTTTCCAAGTTAAAACATAGCTGCTTGTCAAGAGGAAGTCATTTGTCTCTCACGAGAGAGTCACCGCTCCCACCCCCGCCAACCACTCCGGCGCGGTGCAAGCAAATCCATTAGCTTCCCTGGAAAATGCATCACCCGACGCCAGGACTCAGCTTTAGACTAACAAAACCTCCTCGAGGACACGGAGGAGCCATCCCCATCACCCTGCTCAGTGGTCAGGTCAAAGCCTGACCTCTCTTTCCATTAAATCCTTAGTGTCCACATTTAAGAGAAAATATTATGTGTTTTTTGACCAGACTCAACGCCTTGATTTTCAGCCTCCCAGGCAGCTCATAGGCCCTTGGCTCTTTTCAGAGCCCATCACCTCCTCCTTTGTCACTCCTCACAAGTGACACAGGAGAGGAAATGCCTCTCAGAGGTAGGAAGCTGGACAAACCTGGAAGAAACCCAGGGAGAAGCTCTCCAGGCAGGAGGGAGCCCATGCCAGCTGAGGAAGAAACTATTCACAACACTGTGTGCAAAACCACCCCAAATGCCCATCCTCATTCATTATCCCCAAGATTTAACCTGTCTTTTAGCTCTTCACACCACCATCAGAGTGGAGGAGTGCTCTCCTTATTGCAGATTTGTGAGGTCAGGAGGAGCACGGGGAGCACCTTCTCCCACCCTGGTACCCAAGCAGGATCCAGGATGGTGTTTACTCAGATGGGTCCAGCATATACAACCACCTCCAACTTCTTCCATTCAACCAGATGAGACAGGATCTCTGTGGGTCTTGCAGGGTGCTGCATTTTGGATGGGAATGATGTGGCAACCATCCCTTCTGTGGTGGCAACCATGCTGCTCTATGCAGCAACCATTTCACCTTCACTGATGGACCATAGTCTTCATCCATGCACAATGGAAGGAGCCATCAACGGCCCTTCCCCAGCACAGAGCCTCATGGCATAGGAAAACACATGGGGCTTTGCTACGTGAGCATCAGTGGTGTAGATTTGGAAGTCAGGGCAAAAAGGATCGTGGCCAGGTAGCAGCAAACCCCCTTGATGGGAACTTCCAGGTGCAGCTGGGAGGAACCATTCATCTCCATTTCCATCATCCAAACAAGGATACTTCGAAATTTAGGTCTAGAAAGTTTCCTTTGATGTCATTTTGATTTTTCAGATCAGCAGAAGAAAAGAATGTTTACTCTGCTAAGTTTCACACTGAATGATGAGGAATTTTGGATTATTTCGGATTTTTTTCTAAAATTTAGCAGACAAAAATAAGATTACTAAGCCAAAAAGCTATCAAAACCAACCAAATAAGTGTTTTGTTCACCAAAATATTAGGAGTTTTTTCACCTTTTTTTTTTAATTACTTAAGCAGCAAATCCCAAAAGGGATTATGCAGACTGCTGTAATTTAAAGGAAGAAAAGACGAAAATTTTCCCCTCTATCTAGGTAGGAAGTGAATGTCCTTTGTATTGTACATGTAGGAAAAAAATAAATAAAATAAAAATTTAGAAGATGAATGAAAAATCAAGATAGATGCATCTTTAGCTAGCATGTCACGAAGCAACCCAACAAGTTTATAAAATCCCTCGTGACAAATTAAGCATCTTTGAAAGTTAGTTCCTGGAGTTCCTGGGATGGAGCTGTGAAAGCAAATAGAGCCAAGCTCCAGCGAGGTGCAGGGGATCGCTGCTGGGATGCAGGGGTTGTGAAAGATTTGCATTTAAAGCCAACGGCTTTATTTTTCTATGGCCTTGAGGGGATTAAGATAGGAGAGCAGCGCGGCCTCGCCACTGGAGATATAAATCCTGGAGGGTCACTCTGCAGCCATCTGTCAACCGAGAGGAAGGGAGGAGGCAGAGTCGTTTTCAGTAGTAAATTTTGGGAAGAACAAGCACTAATGGCTTAAAATTAAGAAAGAAAAACACAAGGCTAAATAGTAGGAAATGCTTTATAATGGTGAGGTCAGGCAGACAATGGAGAAACCTGCCAGGGGAGGTCAGGGGCTCTCCAATAACCGAGAGGCTCAATGCAGGACCCAGAGGGCTCTGCTGAAATGCTCATCCCCAGCTCAATGGGGCTGCCCCATGGGGATGTGTCCTCCCAGGTTGGGGGTGAGGGAGTTTTTTGGGGGGAAATCCATGGCTCCTTGTGAGATTTCCTGCCCGTGAGCAAGGTGCAGGAGGAGGGTCCGGTCCCTCGGTGATGCCCCACAGCTTTCAGCACAGCACCCACCCCGATGCCTGCACCCAGCATGGGGCCAGCGAGTGATCCAGAGAGATGTGCCCCAGCTGTTCCCATTTCCAAAGGAAAACAGCAGCCATGGAAGAGGTGGGATCACTGCGGGGAGGAAGAAAGGGGCCATTCAGCAAAGCCCCGTGGAGGGCTCGGGATGAGGCGGGGATGCTCCATGCACCGCTGGGTCCCTGCAGATGCCAGCACCAGGCGGGCTCCAAGGCTGTCAGGTTGGTTTCCTCTCGGCTCCCCCACAGACACCTGCGCTCTGTTACGTGACACGTCGCGATATTTTCGCAACTTATGGTGTCCATCATTACCCCCAGGCAATCGCTGGGTGGCTGTGATAAATGATACACAGGCAGCTTATTATACACACTAAATCCTCTTCACTTGGTGGTCCGGGGGTTTACCTAATACATTTTATTTCCCTTCTGCTTGGATTTGTGTCTTGGATCCTTTTGATGCTCTGGAGCAAACGTTGGGTAGGTGCTGCGAAACCCACGTTCTGCCAGATGTGACTATTTCCTATCATCTCCTGTCTGGTGAGAACCCAATCAGCGCTCTGATTTCTCTGCATGCCTTTAAAACCTAACTGTGTTAGAAACACGAACTAGCAGAGGCTGGGAATGCCACCCTGACACCCGGAGCAGCACAAAGCTGCTGGGGGTGGGATGGCAGCGGGAGGGGAAGGCAGGAGGGGCCACGATGGCCAGCTGAGATCAGAGGTGGCATTTAGGGAAAGCCAAAACAACTCACTCTCATCGGAATGTAACCATTCAGAGGCCAGCACGCTTGTTTTTAAAAGCAGAGAGAATGAACAATGCTTAGAAGTTAAAATCCCTGCACCACGTCTCAGCGCAGGAACACAAACCCACGTCCCTACCTCTGCCCTCTCCCTGGGGGTCTCTCCTGCTTTGACACGCTGTCCAAAACACCTCTGGAGGTTTGCTGGTGAGGGCAGGGAAGCCTTCCTGAGCTTCATGGTGTCATTGAGTGCTGCTAACACATAGCAGAGGGCTCAGCTTATGTAAGTCCAGGATGAAGCCTCTCGTGGCTGGGGAAGGGGTGAGGGCAGCAGGGCTGCGAGGATGCTGGAGGAGGAAGGCTGAGCTGATGCAGGAGGCCATGGGAAGTCAGCGAGGGGAATCTGAAGAGGGTTGGCTGGGATGTCAGAGAGGATCCCTGCAGCTGGGTTTGGCCAAACTGAGAGCACGGAGAGGAAATCTGAGCGTCAGGTCACCGATGTGCTCAGATGGGTGCCCAGATGGGAATGGTTTGTGGGGAAGGGGAGGTGAAGAACAAGCAGGGTGCACATTGAACTAAAGGGGGGTCTCAGGAGAAGGGAGGAACTGCAGAGGAACAGCTCGGTCTGCTGGATGGAGATCAGCTTTTTCCTCTCTGAGAGCTCTGCTTCTGCTGGGCTTTGGGGGAGGAGAGTTGGCCTCCAGCTGCAGCAGTAACTCTGAGGAACTTCTCAGGAAACAGCTTATTTAGATAGCACTGCCCATTCTGCTGGGGAGAGGACAGGAGAACATATCGCCTGCTGCTAATGAATGGCTTTTCCACAGCTGATGGTGTTGATGGGGATGGATACTCCAAGGTCTCCACATCTCTCTGCTAATAGGATGGATTTTGCCTCTGAGAGACATACCTTGTTCCTGCACGCACCCCGATAGGACAGAGTTAAATACCTCCTCTGCTTTTAATGGAAAATTAAGCAGCCATGACGCATCTGTTTGGAAGATTTTTTTCTTATCTCTGGGATCGAAAAGAATTCCAGAGCTGGAAGAGCAGAAACTGAGAGCAGCTCACTCACTGCCAACGCATGCACGCTGGAAGAGCTCAGGTTGAGCACAAGCTCAGGGTTGGACTCTCTGTCCTCTGCTTCCACTGGCTGCAGGAGGAACAGCTTTGGGCCTTGATTTCTGTGCTGGAGTTTGCGGTAAATAAAAGTCTCAGGCAGAACCCATTAAAGTGGTTTCAATTTCCAGGCTCCGGGCTTTCCGAAAGTTAGCTCTTGTAAAATTCAATATACACAAATGTTCTTTGGCTGGGTGGGAGAAGGACGCAAATAATCGGAGGATCATCGTAACCTTCTGGGTCAAGGATCTCCCTCTAATGGGGCCTGTGAATTTGCCACCCAGTCTGGAAAAGGCTTAGGAAAAGTGTTCCCAGAAACAAGGAGCATTTCAAGGGAAAAACAAAAAAAAAAAACACTTTTTGAGAACGTTGCCAAGTTGTGCTGCTCGGTTTTTGCACGGCAGCAACACGAGGATCGCTGCTCAGCCCTGCGTTCCCTTTGCAGCCTCAATTTGCAGAGCCGTGCGGTTCGGGGCCAGCTGTGTGCACACAGGGGTGAACTGGGTGCACACCACAAACCCCGACCCCTGGAGGACCTGGAGGCTTGGGGCAGGCTCTGCTCCCAGCCCCATGGCACAAAGCAGGCTCTGAGCCCCCACGTCTCCTCCGTCCTTGGAACCACGTGTTTGGCCGAGCGCAGCCCCCGCTGCTGCTTTCCCATTCCAGCGCAGGAAGCATCTCTCTGCTCAGTGTTTTTGTGCATAGCAAGGCTCAGCCAAACCTCTTTGTACAAAGCACAGCCACTCCGAAGGAAAGCAAACAGAACTTAATAGCTGCTACCTTGAAGCGGTCGGCTCCTCGTGCCGCATGCCAAGACAGGGCAGGTCCATAACTCAAAACTGTTGGCTCTGGGATTCTCCACCATGGCTGGATTTCTGCGGTATCTGGCTGAGTGAGCTTTTGTAATGTCATTTCTGATCAAGGTGGCTTTCAGTAACAACTTTCAGCACGTTACAGGGCAAGGTTAAGAGGGAAAGGGAAATTGCAAAGGGGAGGTGCCCCTGCCGCGCTTCGAGGTGGCTGCAAGAGAGAGGACTTGTTCTGAAGTTAAAGGGGTTGCTGTAATTCAGAAAAGCTGCTACAAGAAGAGGAAAAAGTAACATTTGTGACACCATTACCAAAATACAACAATGTGCAGCCACCTGGAAGTGACCCGATGGCAGCTTTAAATTCATCTGTGCCGAACTGAGCTCCAATCATCAGCGCTTTGGTGCAGCCCATAGCAGCGAGGGCTGGCTGTCCTGGGGAAACACAGCGGGTTTGGAAAGCACTTTAACAGAGCCTGGAAAACATCTTTCAAAGCAGGACCTGTCTCCCAGCAGAGTCAGAACTCGTGCAAACACTCTCACTTTTTGCTTGCACTGGGCAGGCTGGGAGCAGAGCTGCCGTGTCGAATTGTAACTCAAAGCACATTCGCAGATCGACTCTGCAGCATCACCTGCTCTCCCTGCTGAGATCTGCATGAACACGCTGAGTTTGCAGCTACTCGTCCTGCTGGGGGGGACAAAAAGCAAGCCGTAGGCTTTGCAAAGCAAAACAGCCACCTCTGATGGATCAGCCCACAGCGGTGTGAAACTGCTCGGGTGTCGGGTGTGCTGACCCAGCACGATGCGTTCAGCTGCATCGGGTGATTTCTTGCCCTGTAATCCCGCAGTGTTTCATAGCCCCTGAAATGCTGAAGATGAACTTAAGAAGTCAAACAGACAGCATCTCTCTGGTTCATTCTCCTGTACCAAATAGAAACTGCAGAATCAGGGTCCCATGATTTCCCAGGCTTGCATCCATCAGGCTGGAACCACAATCTAAAAAAATTCAAAGGATGAGAAGCACCTCTGTTTTCAGTGCTGCTTTATTGAGTCTCTTGCTCCGGACACCCTGAACTTCATTTTTGAAGGACTTCCAGCTCCCATTAATTTGAGGTTGAGTTGTGGCCGCTCAGCACTTTGGAGAAAAACGACGCTCTGGGGAGGCAGCCCTGGCTCCCAGAAGGTTTTGGGAGTTTCATCACTATCGTTGACGTAACCGGGACTTTTTCCTACAACTCAGCTCTGCAAAACCAGGAAAATTTTGCTCTGAAAAGCAGCAGCATTGCAGGGCAAAACCATTAGGATGTAGTCCTATGCCCAACCAACTTGTGTTCCTCAGAGGCATGGGGTGGTATCAGTAGCTGAATTTGGAGTAAAGTTAATTCAGTAAAGCAGCATTTGGGCTGGCCGGTGTTCTCAAGCAGATTGCTTTCGTTGTCCTATGCTTATGGCTCCATTTTTCTATATCATTTTCCATGCACTTCAGGATGTGCTCAAAAAAGATTCCATTAACATTTTGCATTTCTTTACTCCGTGCATCCTGGCTTCAGCTGGAATCCCCAGAATATCCCAGAAACATGCCAGGACCACAGGAACCACCAGAGGCAGTGGTGCCAGAAGAAGTACCCAAACACCAAAGCACGGCTCCAGACTGAATGGTGACACTTATCTTCTAGGAATAGCAATAAAGCACTGATTAATCCCCTCTGCACTCAGTGTGGAGAAGCTGTCCAGGCATCAGCTTCTCTCTAAGCAGAACTGGAAGCCCTCCATCAGACATAGCACAGCCCATACCACTGTTCCCCTCTCCTTAATGTGATCACTTGGCCAGTGGGTCACTAGCATTAAGGGAATTACCAGCTAAATGAATCAGGTATATAAAGAGACAGTCACTGAAACATAAAGCTGTGAGATTTAGCTAGTGGAGAAAAGCAGGAATACAGCCCAAAAGAGGCTCTCTGAAACTCACAACTCAGCACCACCTCCAGGTCAGCATCCCATGAGCATCACTTGCAGAGCCCACAGGGATGCCCAACGCCCGCTGCATCCCCACACACCAAAGGGACCCTAAAAATTGTTCGGGCCTCAGTAGCCAAGGTGCCTTCCCCACCAGTCTGGTATTCGTGAAGTGTCTCACGGTTGTAATCTTTTGGTTTCTGGGATCACCTTACAACCACAATTGGATTTCAGAAGCAACAGTCTGACTCCCGGCCTTATACCGAGACGTTTTCTTAGCTGTATTTTCTGTTTAGTCTGAGTCCTGCATAGCTTAAGGTTTAAAAAAAAAAAAAATCAAATAAAAAAATGCTCAGGTAGTTCAAATAAGCAGCATGCTCTGAGCAGGGCATGCCCTCTGCCAGACTGGGAGGGTTGTTTGTCCCAGCACCGCGCATTGGCAGCTGTGCTGGGAGCAGGGCAAGCTGTCCCCTCTGCCTCATCCCCACGGCCACCACCGTGCCACCTGCTTTGAATTTGTTTGTGAAAATTAATTTTTAATGCCTGCCTGCAAGCAGTTCTTTTTTCAGAAGAAAAAGCAAGCTCCAAAACAAAACCCTTCTCGAAGAGCTCGCAGGTATGTGGAGCGTTTCCAGGCAGCAGTTTGGAGTGCTGGAGATGTCCCCATACACTGGAGAACCCCTGCCATGCTCCCTGCCCCTACCAGGGCTGCTCAGCCCCACCACAACTGGCCAAGGAGGACGTGAAGTCCTCACGTTCCCAGGGAACTGCCAGAAGTCAGGAATGCCAGCAGCAGCTATTGAGATTAATTGATGACGACAGCAAAATTTGACCATATCCTTCCAAATTCTCCCTGCCAGCCCTGGTGGGATTTAGGGAATCCCAAATTGTTGAGGCCCTGGGCAAAGAGCTCCACAGGGCTCTCCCCTTCCAGCATCCCTGACCCCATAAGTACATGGGCAGCGTTGACCCAGCCCGGCTGAGCTGGGTCACCACAGAGGGGTCACGACATTAATTTGTACCTAATTGAGGCTATTTGAGAATCAAAAATCCGAAACGCTGCCTCTTGCCTTTAGTTCCTCAACCCAGATCCTCTCGGGCTCCCAAAAGAAGGAAAAGATGTTTTACAAAAAGCTTCCACTGATTGAAAATTCAGCTGCTGCCAGATGAACAGCCCCAAAACATTTCAATGCAGCTGCAGAAATGGGAAGAAAAGGCACTTCTAGGTGCGGAAAGGACAGGCAAGAGTGAGGACTCAGCTAGGAAGGGATGCTTGACCCAGGTGTCACCTCTGCCTTCAACACCTGGGTCATTGTCACCTTGCTGGCACCCCTCAGGGAGACCCAGCAGCACCCCCAGCACACAGCCTTGGGGAAAAGCTCTAAACAATTCCTGAGCCTGGTTCTGAGGCTGGGCTCAGGGCATCGCCTGGATTTCATGTTTCTGGTTGACAAAGCTGGGGCGTTCAGAGCATGGGCCACACCAGGGCACATCGCAGCTTCTCCTGCATCATCTCCCCCCTTGCTCACCCATCCTCCCCAGTGCCCCCGGCTCTTCTCTCCCACAACCCTGAACATGCCTTTCATTTTTTTAAGAGCCGCCCCATTGTTCCTGGCAGGATGGGCAGAGCGGCAGGCCGCACAATGCAGGCACCCTTTTCTCAGGATGTACGTTGGTCATCCCAGGGCAGGAAAATGCTTACGATGGGGCTTCCTCAGCACACTGCCTTCCCTTCCCAGCAGGCTCTCACACCGACCCTGTTTTTCACATTCTCAGACTTGACACAATCAAAATGTGGCTCATCATGCACAACTCCATACAAGATCCCATAAACTTTCAAAAGCCGCTGAGCTCCATCAATGTCCCCAGCCTTGCATTCCACCCGGTGCTGGATGGGAACCCCACCACGTCACCGGTGCCATGCCCACCTCATCCGATGACAGCAGCCTCCATCCTCATCGACGTCGTTCTGTGGACACCGATGCAGTAAAAAAAGTGCAGGAGCCCTTTCATCGCTTGCCAGCCTTTGTCCTTGGGTGCTCGTGAAACTCCTGGGCATCCTGAGCTTGAGGTCAGAGCTGGTCTCCATCTGCTTGTCAGCCCATGGAACAAAGGGCTCTGTCTTTGCAACCCCACGCCCACGCCGGGCTCTGCAAATGACATTAAGTGGAGGTATATAATTAGTCGTTAGAACCACATCTTTCAGAACAGCGTGTGCTGCTGCTGAAGGCAGCCCCATGTCGCAGACATCCTCCCCAGGGGCTTGTACAGCACAAGACTCTCACCCCCTCCCAGGCATCAGTGTTCTCCATAAACCCAGATCTGACGCAGCTTTGTGCGTGTCAAGCTTGTCTGTATCTTAAAACAGCTCATGCTAAATCAGAAGCCTACAGCCATGGTCCCAAAGTCCAGCCTACACCTCGCAGTGATGCCATTGCAATCCGTGTACATCCCAGACATTGGGTTTCTACCCAGCAGAGCAAACCTCACACCAGTGGTGAGAAGATGGTAAAATGCTCTCTCACTGCTCTTCTCCACCCATGTCCAGGATGCATTTCCTGGGGAAGCATTCATTTCTACCTCAGTGTTCATCCTTCTTCCCTCCACACGCTGATCTCCAGTTCATACTTCGCCCCTTCATCTCAGCATCACTGCTGATGGTGATGGCAACATGGACATTCTATGGACACCCCAAGAAACGAGTGTTAAGGGTGGGTAATGCACACAAGGATGAGACCACACACCTCCTAAAAGCTCATTCCCTTTATAATTCAGGTAACTTCCATGGGTCTTTACAGAAGCTCATCATTCAGGTACAACCTATGTCCTGGAGACCTCCCTTCACCCCACATGGACCTCCCAAGGTGATGTCTCAGCAGGATGTCTCAGCCTTCCCCCACTGCTGGGAAAGAATCAGTTAAAAATGCCAAAGTAGTTTGAATTCTTTTTCCTCTGAGGCCTGAATGAGCCTTTGAGAGGAAAGTGCTTCTCAGCGTCCTGACATCTGAATGTGTTGTTAAGGAAGAGGTGTGTATCACAAACGCAGTAATTCATTTGGGCTTGAAAGCCAGAAGTGGCATTTTGAATGACAATTTGCTTGCGGAGTCCATAAATACACGACGTGATTTATCAGGCTTCGGTTAACATGGGAAACAACCCAAGAAAGGGATTTTGTAATTGTGGCTTTGCAATTACGCATTTAACGTATGCTCTGTCCAATTCAGGAGCCTGAGGAAGAGGAGGTGTTTGGGGAGGGCTGAGCATATGTCCCAGCAGTGAAACATAAGATAACTGCCTGAGAGCAATTAGCAACTCAGCTTGCCCTCTGCGGTTACTTTCATTTGATTAAGTGCGTGCAACTGGTGGAGTTCCCAGATTTTTGGAAGGAAGACATGTTGGAGAGATGGAAGAAGGGAACAGGGAAAGCAATTGATTATCCTGAGTGCATTCAAAGCCCGGAGTAACCTGGAGAAGCCAGGATGGTACAGGAGCCCACAGACATGCTGAGATGTGTGCACACCCAACAGGAGGGAAGGTCAGGGTGCTCAGCAGGGTGCAAGATGCTCCTCAAATTCCCCTGCACACGTTGATTTGGAAGCAGAAAACACCCACTGAGAGGAAATAATCCATGAAAAGAAATGCTGAAAATGAGGCAGCTCCTCCTGCATCTTTCTGCTGTGCTCAGTGATGATGTACCAGCTGCAATGTGGCAGCTGGGCTCAACACTCCTTCAGGGTCCCTTCTAAGTGAACTATTCCATTCTACTATATCTGACATCAGCCAGCGCTGGTGTAACCATAGTGGCTGGGATAGTCCTCAGAATATTTCCAAGGCTGGACAGATAGGACCTTCCCCAATCCAGAAGAGTGGGAGCTAACCATGTACCTCCTACCATGCCATCAAACCTCAGGCTTTTATGCCCCAGCTAAAAACTCTCCCATGTCCACATGGTGAACCCTGCAGTGGTATGGCACGGACATGAGGTTTCCATCCCTTCCCTTGCTGTCTTTCCTGCTCTTCATGCTGAAGGTATGTCTCTGATCTGAGCCAGAACTGTTTCCCCTGCTTGCAAAACTCTCGTTTTGTCTAGTTAATCGCTTAAAATCTTTTTTTCCTGATTCATGTTTTATTGTACATAGGGCAGAAAGAGGACATAGCATAGTGGTTATTTGGAGGCTTCCATGGGCTGCTCTAGCCTTGAGATTATCCACATGGCCATCCTTTGTGGTATCTCAGACAAGTGCTGCAGCTGCTGGACCTTGGCTAAAGGCGAGGAAGACAACAGCTTCGCAGGGACCCCGTCCAAAGTTTTTTCTCCAAGCACAACAAGAATGTTTTGCAGAAACAACAAAAGTCTTTGCAAGGAGAAGAAAATGCTCCCTAGTTGGGTCTGGTTGGAGAAAACCTTGCATCCTCATCCAGTGGGGCTGGTGAGGGGCAAGGATTAGAAGGGAATTGCAGGAAAGCAAGGCTCAGGCAGAGCAGAAGTCAGATCGCTCCCCTCAGAAATAAATAAAAATCCAAAGAGAAGATTTGGATCCCTCCTCATGACTCATACCTTCAGCATTATTCACCAGAAATGATTCAAAACGACGCGGCTGGCCCACACCACTCTTCCCCACCTCTGGTATTCCCGTGCATCCTGTTGGTCCCGGCAGCCAACACGGCACGGACCCAACACCCGCTCTGCCCGGCCACCAGCTCCTGCCTTGAGGACCACTGAGAGCCCTCCAGAACCAAAATTACCCAAGGAAAATCCTCTGCTAACTCAATAAGGAGAAAAACAGGGCACCCTTGTTTTTAGTATCTATTCAGCCCATTTAAAGAGCAGGAAATTTGGGCCATTTGCTTTAACCATTGTATCTTCTGTTATTCATCAATTTTGGAAAACAGCCTCTGAAATTGTTTCCGGCTCCCCTTTCCCATGTAAATCACTCTAAGGATTTGTGTTTTTGCTTTAAAAAAAAAAAAAAAAAGCCAAACATTCTGTTGTTCACAGCAATATTTTTTCGCTTCATTCTAATTTAGCAACTCCGTTGAGCTCTCCTTTCCCTAAAAGCCTGCAAACAGAGGAAGCAGTTCCTGCCTGCGGCTGCACGCAACCAGCAAATGCCACAGCGGAATGTTTTTTTCCTGTCCCCTATTAATGCTCTGTCAGCTCCCTGCAGTAATGAAGGGACATCGGTCACTCCGCATGCATCCCCCTCCCAGGGGTGTTTTCCAGGTGATGTCTCTGCTTTGGATGGAAATGGGAGGATGGAGAAGGTTCTTTGCAGCCAGAGAATGATATTGCACTTTGGGAAATTGCAATGCTCAAATTCAAGTTTGAGGAGGAAAAAAATGGATTTTTAATTTTTTTTCTGAACTCAAAGAATTTCTCCTGCTTTTGGGGGAAGATGGGCAAAGTTGGGATATGGCCATAACCACATCTGGCAGCGTGGTGTTCTCGTGAGACCTCAGATCTTCTGGAGACAAGCACAGTCAAGGTCAAAATAAAACAGGTTCAATGGAGATTCCCTTTGTACCTACACCAAGCTCAGAGCCTGTCGTAGCTGAAGATATTCACTCTCCATTTCCCCCAAATCAGCTTTCACGTGATAGTGCCAAATTAAGATGTTGGGATTTTTTTTCCCATTTATCTGCACAGCGATTGAGCCTCCCTGTGCCCCTTGCCCAAGGTACAAGAAGACATCAAGCAGCTCCAGGGTGAAGCTGGACCTCCTCTAACCCTTCCCATATGGGTGGAATCTCTCAGCCAGGCACCTCCAGGCCGTGCAGAATTGGGCCAGGCGGTTTTGAAAGGGTTCATACGTGCGTGCACAGAGGGGAAAAAGTAATAGAAAACAAAAAGGAATATTCACGTGGCAGCTTTTGCTTCTGGAAATCCCCCATTTGGTCCTGAGTGAGTCAGCCCAAATGGTGACCTTGGAAGTACGATGGGAATGTCGTCGGACGTCAAAGGAGGGAACGCTCTGCTGCAAGAGGGGAAAACACGGCTGCAGCCCGCGCCTCCGACCCGACACCAAACATCTGCAAGATGCTGCAACGCCGAGAAGCAGGTTGACCAAATCCTTTGCAAGAGAGGGGCTTTTTTTAGCAGAATTTTGCAAGATTTCATAGAAGATAGCCCAACGCCTCCACGCTTTGAAGCAGAGAAGGAACAGCCTGTTGATAATTTTTTGGCCAGAAAGTGTTTCTCCAAAAAAATGCTCATTTTTGGACAAACGTCACCCGCAGAAGCAGATGTGTAAGTATGCTATCAATTATTTTATAACACAGCATGGAAGTGCACAGTAAAGAAAGATGGACCACAGCCATGGCTAGGGGAGAAAGGCCAGACCTTGCAAATGTGCATCCTAAATTGGCCTTGCACACAGGGCTTTGAAATGAAGGTTTGCAGAAAACCCCACGGGATTGGAGGCTTGTCCCTGTTTACAGACTGCCCTGCTTGCTTTATAGACTGAAAAATCACCCATTTTCCTGGAAGGGGGAGCAAAAATAGGGCACTAGGAACATGCAAAAATTAGGAAGAAATCACCATGGCGTTTTTCATTCAGAGATTTTTGGGTATTTCTTCACTTTCCAAGCAGGAAATCCAAAATATACACCCAAGCCAGGCCTTGGTCATCACAGAGCAACCTCGTGACAGACACAGAGGACATCACCTCTGTGATGTCACACGCTCCCTAACACACGACCAAGCACTTTTTCCCACTCTGTTCAAACCCCGCTGACTACAGAGACATTGGTGAAGGCAGACAAGGGAAATAACACACCGCAGACATTGCAATAGCATCCAGGCTCGCTGTGCAGATGCCTTAGCAGAAATCTGGAGTGGGATTTACCACCAGGAGACTCAAGCAAGGCATTTCCCCTGCCTCTTTCCATGCCTGTGTGTCCACGCACATTCTTTATTTGACTCCCAGCTTCCCAGGAAAGCACAGGCTGGCTGCATACTTCAGCGAGATAAGAGCAGAGGTGTCCCTAGAACCTCCTGCTGACCTCAGCAGCAGTTATACCTTCTCCTTCAAGGATGTGAGCATGTTGCAACTCACCATCTGGTCTGCCCCTACCTCCTCCGCTCCAGCTCTGTCTTCCATAAGAGCAGAGATAAGTGCTAATGGACGAGCAGAGCCCAGCTCTCCCCGTGCAGACCACCCTTGGAGCCCACCCATGGGCACTGGTGGGGTCAGAGCTTTCCCATTGCACTCTGGTTTTGCAGGCAAACGTCCTCCACAGTGGGATGGTGCCCACAAAAAGCCAAGGGGCAACACCAAGAAAGGTTTCTGCAGCTTGGGGCTATAACAAGGGCCCATGCTCGTTAACACTGAGCAGAGGAAGGCATTGGCTTGCATTTCTTAGGTCACAGCGACAGCAGAGGAAGTCTGGCAGGGCCACGGTGTGGGATGGAGATTGCTCTCCAGGGTGACTCCAGCAGGCAATAAAAAAGACAATAAGGAGAAAGATAATAAAACCCTGCAACTTTTATATTCTCCCTGCAAAGGCAGACTTTTCAGGAAGGCCTAATGTTTGCCTACAGATTTACCGTCCCCCAGGCGCGGGGTGCAAAGGGACAGCTGACGTTACTGGCAGTGTGGCCGTGACCCCGTGAGGAGGTGGCACCAGGTTCAGACAGAGCCTTGGGGACCGGAGATGGGGACAGCACCAGCACTTCGTCATCCAGCCCGTGAAAAAAAGGTCACACGGTAAAAATAGGGCTGGAAGTGCCCTTTCCCTGTAGTGCCCTAATAGAGAACCAGCTCACACAGGACCTTTACCAGCAGGCATTCCTTTTTCCCCTGTGGTGAACACCAGAATAGGAAGGGCCCTCACAAACAACACCATGTCCTTGGGCCACCCAACTGGCATGTCACCAAGAAGCTTCTGAGTGAGAAACGTCAATGCTGGCTTCTCCAAGGTCAGAGTGACTCCAGTCCTCCTCCCTGTCCTTAAGCCTCCAGCTCTTGAAGACACCTCCAGCCCTTGAGGACCCCTCCACCCAGACCACCAGCTCAGCCTCAGCACAGATGAGGAGCCCCAGTGCCAGAGCAGCAGGCAGGAGGCTCGCTGTACGCCTTGCCAATGGCCATCCAATGGCCACCACTCCTTGCAAGTTGTGGTTGATCCCATGGGGATGCCATGAGCTGGATTTCCAGGGCTGCTCTGCATGACTCCACCCCATCACCACCAGTTTTGTATCTGCAGGGTTCCAAACCTCTAGGCAAAGGAACAAATCCCTCTCCAGGAAGTATCCTTAAATGCACCGTGTCACCCTGACAGCTGGCACGGAGGTGACAGCCCCATCAAGCCACCGTGATAACAATAACTCCAGCAGCTTCTCTGTCAGCATGTTGAATTAATACCATTTGAAGCAGCCTCGGCTATTGCATCTCCTGGCAGGACCCACGACAGTCAGTGTAATTTATTGTTTCTGTTGCATGTTCGTTTGTATTCCCAAGCAGCCTTGGGGAGTAATTTCTCAATGAGCGGACAGCTGCCGGGGGAGAGGAGCTGAGCCGGGAGGCTGGGAGGACGCAGGGATCTTGCTGGGAAGCCTGGGCAGGGCGGTGGTAGGACACACGGACACAGAGCCCGGGGAGCACTATGAGATGAGGCACTACCGAGCAGCCAACGTTTCCGTGGTGGCATCTGTCCAATTGCTTGAAACTCTGCCACCTGGCAGCATGAAGCAGTAGGGTCCAGCACATAGAAACCCAAAAATTAGGACAGTAGCTGGGCTGGATAACAGAATCAGAATCAATCACAATCATAAAACAGGTTGGGTTGGAAGGGGCCCTGTAGAACATCTAGTTTCAAACTCTGCCCTGGGCAGGGTTAACACCCAGTAGATCAGGATGAGATCGTATGGATCAACATTGCCTCCTACAAAGCAATGATCAGGACAACCACATACCTACCACAGTCCTACTCTTCAGCTATTCTTAGCCCAAAGGCTTGCTGGGACAAACAAGGTTTCCATGCACCACTGGCCTGTATTGTAATTATCACAGGGACCACACGTCCCTGGACACGCTCCCAAGGGTACCCCAGCTCATCTCACACATTTTGGACCAGCCACCTCCTCCTGGTTGTTCTTGCACTGGAAGTGATGGGGCACTCAATCCCCACCCTTTCCAGGTTGCTCATGGTTTTGTAGACACCTACCCAGGTCCGTACATCCCCACCAAGTGATCCTGGAGGAAAACCAGCCTTGTGGGGCCAACCCTGCTCCCAGACCAGCCTTCAGAGGGATAGGTTGGGGCATGGGATGGGGAAAGAGCAAAAATCATCTTCTGAGAGGAGTTTCTGAGTTTTCTTTTCACCCCAATGCAGTCTGAGCAGTTGGCATTTCTCTTTCATCTCTTTTTCCCCCTGGAACAAGAATGCCTAAATATATATATTTGGAACCATTGGAATGTTTTGTTCCAGGGCGACTGAAATATTACACTAATATTAGAGGTACCGTGTGATTATAGAATTACACGAACATCAATACAAAACGAGAAGGCTGAAGCAGGTCTCTCTTTCATATTCTTCTCCTGCCATTTTTCAATGAAATGAAGGCATTTCCTGCAAGAGATTCAGTTGCAGCAAAGCTATTTCCAATGGAAAGTTGTGCTGCTGGGCTAGCTCCAGCGATGGAATTGGATGGAGAATGGCCAATAGCATGGTGAAAACACAGCATGGGGTTTCTCTGCACATGCAAAATACAGGACAAAAATCCATCCCTTCTAGCGACATGGTTGAAAAACACATTAATCTTGCAGAACACGGCCAGCAGACAGGAGCCAAAAGGTTGACGCTGGGGTGTGGTGAAGGGGAGACATATTTACATGCTATTGCTCAGCAGGTCACAGAAACAGGATGCTGATAACATCCTGCAAACTTCCTCCCTGAACCGGCGTGGAAAAAAAAAAAAATTACGGCCCTGAGGCGCGTAATGGCCAAGCAACCATTCACAAATCCACCTCCTGGGAACCTCGCATTTCAGAGCGGCCCGGCAGACGCGCCGCTTTTCTCTCGTTATAAAGATGAGGACTTGAAAGCAAGGAAACCACGGCAGTGCTGAGCAGGCTGTGAGTGCAGCGCTGGCACCGGCGTGGCTTTTATTGTTCCAGATGGATTTTAAATTGAGCAGCATTAGGAGAGAGGCCTTTTAATAGCTGGGTTTACATGCTTCCCTTGTGCTCTCGACAAGGGAGTTCAAAGGGGCTCAGAGCCACGCTACGCTCTCAATTGCACCGATATAAAACCAGAAGAAGTCAAAGCAACAGGCTTAGTAGGAGAGACATCGTGGACCTACACAAAAGGTGTGGAGAGAGCTGGATTCTCACTTCCAGTACCCTTAAAACCCAAAAAATCCATTTGATTCAGACTTGCACAAGATGTGCAGAATTTCTGCAATGTAGTAAGGCTCCGGGGGAGCAGGAAGAGGGAACTTGTTTGCCAAGAGAATCCGAGTGACTTCTTCCCCCCTTTCCAAGTGGAAACACAAAGGCTTGCTCTGAAAGAGAAACAAAACCTGCTTGCAAAGCAGGCTGGGAATAAAAGTCATAATTTGTCTTGGTTTGAGCAAAGTAATTCCCACTCACAGTCACGGAACTATGATCCACCCCCATCAGAACTCTTAAAAACCACGGGAGGACACAGCTCAGGCACAGCTTCCAGCTTCCAAGAGATGTGGGGTCATTGCAGATCCCAAGGAGGGGTTTTTGCCTCCATAGAGGACTCGTTACCCACAGAACGCACACAGTCCATTTCCAACCATTTCTCCTTCTCTGCACTAACCCCAAACCTTGAACATCATGAATATCAGTCATGAAAAATCCCCAGTTGCAGGAGCTCCTATTCAAACAAATACTCTTCCTCCAGGATGGGTAGGAAAGCAGAGCTGCCACTACATTTTGGTTGTGCTCCCATTAATTTTGTTCATCAAGGGTTCAGTGGAGCCAAGGCAGGGTGCAGCAGTGCAGGGTCACGATGGGCAAGGTGCCACGTGGGCTGCCCATGACGTGAGGATGGGGATGGACACCTTCAGCCTCAGCTTGTGCATCTTCACTGAGCCCAGGGAGTTCTCCTCCCACAGGCAAGATAAACAGGAATTTGCTGATATTTATTCTTGGAGGCTCTTCTCAGTTCTGGTCTATTTTGCCAAATTCTGGAGAAGTGAAAAATAGCCACACCTCTCCACACACTAACACCTAATGTAGGTGTACACATGCCCATACACGTGTTTGTACATGTGTGCCTGTATTCCTATTTAATAGCAAAGCTGCATTTCGGCACAGGTCCAGGCTGTCACCCTCACTCTGCCCTGCAGTAGTTCACAAAGCCCTCTCTGTCTGCTCTTTTTCACTCCCCAAAATTCTTTAGTGAACGTGAAACCTTCCCTGGAGCGAATCTCCCTTCTGCCTGGCCACTCAGAAGGGATTTTTCTCCATAGGAAGCAGGACCATTTATTTTGGCACCCTCTCCATAGCCAGCCCAGCGTGCAATCTCCAAAAAAATGACCCCTGGCTGAAGGCACTCAGGCAGGTGGGGCTGGTCCTTGCACCCATGCATCCTGGTGGCAAAAAGCAAGGCAAGGTTGGCAGGGAGAGATAAGTTCACCCAGTGAGGCTGCTGAGGTGTGGTACAGCATTTTATCTTGCTTTTGTGGCATCTTTAGAGTAGAGTAGGGTAGAATGGAGTAGAGTAGGGTAGGGTAGGTTGGAGTGGGGTAGAGGAGAGTAGACAGATCCCACTGCATGGAACAAGCTGGGAATATCCAGCAGCAGGACAGAGCAGGGAGCACAATGGAACGTGCTGCATGTTGTGGAAACAAGATTTAACTAAAACAAATGGCTTTGGCAACCCAAACATTTCCCACTTCCTGCTTTAATGCCAAGTGAGGTGGCATAAACAGCAGTTTCACCCTCCTCCTTTCCCTCTCACACACCTACCCAGACTGAATGCAGCCAAGGTAGAAAAATCTCCAAGCTGAGCTCGGATCAAACAAACAGATCTGCTTCTAATTCAATCAGCTCTTTCCTCAGGTCCAAACTCAAAAGAGAAATGGAAGAAGCCCTTGGGTGCTGTTGGGCTGATGGGAGCCTGTGGCTGCAGCAGGGATGCCTCAGCCTGGCAGCAGAGCAAAGCAGCTCAGCTCAGGTGGGATTTAAACACAGATAAATAATAATAATAACAGCAGCAGCAGCACAGTAGTCCCAGCTCCCTCATGCACCAAAGGCGTTATGCCTCCACTGCTGAACTTCAGGCTCAGGAATGTGATTGTCACCGAAAGGGGAAGTGGACGAGGACGCTGTCCCGATGGCTATCGCTCCTCCCTAATTAACGCGTTTGAGCATCGGCCAGCCGCGAGCTGGGAAGTGAACTTTCCTCTGAACCCCATTCCTTGCGCCAGAGGGAGCTTCTCAGCCCTGCCCGCGTCCCACAGCACCCACACCCCTTATCTCCCCCTGAGCCTTCCTGTTTACGTTTCCCATTAGATTACTGCAATTAATGCAGTAACAGCAGATACTGTTTGGGAACACGGTTTGCTACCACTTGGAGGAGGAGGACTCAGGGATGAGCAACACAGCTCCACAATGGGATCTGCAGCCCTTCCTGCCCATACCTGGAGGTGCTCCCCAGGCCATGCAGGTGCACCTCCGAGCCCAGGAGGCTGGGTGACACCTTCCTGTAGGGATGCTCAGGGAGTTGCCTGGAGCTGTGTTTCCAGCTGGGAAGAAAGCAAGAAACCCAGAGTGCAACCAAGCACTGGAGTGCAGGCAGAGGGGTCTGGATCTGTGCTAAAAGCACAGCAGCCCCTGGTGCCGCACTGAAAAATATGGCAAAGGGATGCTCCATGCCTCCACTCCAATTAATCCTTCAGGAGACGCGGTTAATATCCACACCTACCACCATACAACATAACCGAGCAGATGCTTGCATTTTTGTGCTGCATTTTCTTATAAAATGGCCACGTCTTCCTTCATCCCCTGTACCAATGGTGCCCTATGGACAAAAGTGCAGCACTGGGTACAGATGCTGGAATGCAAGGGAGATAGAAAAGCAGGAGTACTGCGTGCCCGAATAATCCTTCTTTGACATTTTCTTCTATTTCCACTTAGTATCTTTAATTTTAAATCAAACAGCTCTCTATTTTGATTTTTAATAAAATAGAAATTGTTGCTATTTTCTCAGAGGGAAAAACTTGCCCTGGCCTCCCCGCACCACTTATTTCCTCCTGGGAGAAGACCTCCTGCAAGAGACCATCACCCTGTGCTGCTGCTGCTGTTCTTCCCTGGGATGCCAATGTGCAATCGTCCAGGGGAAGCAGGAGCCATAAACGCCAGCCCTGGCCATTAATCAGGGCGAGCCCTGCGCAGATCGCTATCGGAATCAAAGTTCCCCAGCTGATGTATGGGCTCTGCTGTGTGTCAGGGACCCTTTGGTGGAAACAGCCCCCTCGCTGTTATATGGCACCTGGGGGACTGTCGCTATCGGCTCTCCAGACCTCTCGAGCCCTGGGAGATTTAGTGGGGGTCACGGGGGTCCCCCAGTGACACGTAGGTAGCAGGGTAATAGGTGCTGTAGAAGAGCAGGGGGAGATATGTATCTTCAAGGAGGGAGGAAATTCAGCAGGAGGGTGAAGCAAAATGAAAAGGGGGGGGAAATAAGCAGGCTTTGAAGTCAAAGCCCTGGCTAATCCCAGGGAGAGGTGGGATGGAGGCTGTGCTGGGATGTGTGGGTGGGAAGGATGTGGAGGCAGTGGGTTGAGTGCTGCTGAACCTTCCTGCTCAGCACAGCCCGAGGTCTGTGCAGGCTTTGAGCTCTGCTTAACCAGTGACCCCCACAGCACTGATATAGGGCCTGTGGGCAGGAGCAAAACAGAAATGGGTCCGCATCCTATGGAAGGGGTGGAACACCCCATCCCTCTAAATCCTGACACAAGCACCGCTGCCTTCTGCCAGTGCCCCCACAGCATTGATTTTCTCAGCAGCCAAACTATCCAAGCACACCCTGCAACACCTCCTGTGCGAGCTCTGTTCTTCCAACGCTCTCAGCTCATTTATTTTTGCCCTCGGTGCAGTACATCGTGCTCATCCCCTGCGTGTGATCAAAACAGCCGCTGCCGCCTGATGCTGCTCTCAGCTTTTTGCCTGTGGGTCCTCTCTCACTCCTCTGCTGCTCAGGGGCCCTTTGCAGCTGCCACGCTCTTCTCAGACAGACACAACCCCTCCTCTCCAGGCACAAAGAACAGCAGCTTTCTCCTTTCAAATCCCCATCAGCTACAAGGAAGAAGGGCTTGGAAATATTGCTCTTGCTTGCTGTGCTTGGGGACATTCCCTGGCTGGAAGATGTGCAGCATCACATTCATGCTGCTGACCCCAGCGCAGCTTCGGGCTGAGCCCTGGGGAATTTGTAGCACTCAGGAGCAGGGCTGGGTGCCCAAGGGCTGCATTCACCTTCACCCTCCAGCACACAGCAACGCCCAACCACCAAACTGACTGCTTCTCTCCTGGGAAGGGAATTATTGCACGGATAAATGAGGGAATTGCTGATGATGTTTTCCTGCTGCCTCCAGCTCTGTGGGCAATGCATCCTCCCAAGAACACTGCAGCAGCCTTGATTCCCCTGGGCAGCAAAGCACAAACCTTGCTTCTGGGGAAGTAAACATCCCTAGATGCTGGGGAAATAAATATCCCTCCAGATATCCAAACCTCCCACTCCACCCCCTGCTTAGTGGATCAGGAGCCCGTGGCTCAACCTGGACCACCCAAGAGTGCAGCTCAACCCCTGCATGAGCCCTGCACGTCCCCAGCAAGAGCTGCTGCCTGCTGCACCTACAGCATTGCATCCTAAGCCTCCTGTGCCAGGAGCAGGGACTCTGCTGCAGCAATGGAGAGGGCAAGGGGCAGGACTGCAAGGTGCTCACAGGCTGCCCATGCACCCCAGGGAGATGCAACCATGGGTATGAAGCACCCTTTGGGGGTGCAGCTCTGCTTTGCCTGCACTGGTTGCTAAGGCAGCCTGGAGGATGGAGTGAAACTATACAGCTCATTTGATGAAATCATACCCTTACCAGCAAAGGAAAATCTAGCCACAAAACAGATCCTGCTAGGGGGACTTGGGATGGGATGGAAAACAGCAGCCACTTGATGCCAAGGGACAGCTCAGTGTAAATTCAGGCTGTTCATGCATCTGTGTACTTGCAGACCTTGTGCCAGGAACCCTCTGCACCAATCTCTTGGGTATGGCCACTGTCACGTAACACCTGCAGCGTGCGCAGCACGCAAGGAAGAAGAGATATCCAGGAAGTACCCAGCATCCAAGATGCATGCAGAATGCAGAGTTGCATGCACAGCACCCAACATGCACGTACAGCAACCAAGATGCACTCACAGCATCACCCCCAGAACACCCACAGCTCCATCACCCCCAGAACACCCACAGCCGCTGCAGCTCGCCCAGCACAGGGATGAAGGCTCGGGGCCCCGCATGCGGGTGGTGCTCGCTCTCGCTAGGGGGAGGCAGTCCCTAACAGAAGCCGGACGAGCAGCTTTCAGGGCAGCCAGAGCTCTCCGGATGCCGGGGGAGGCTCTGAAGGGATCCACCCTCCCCGTGTAGAGCATCTCCCTCACATCAACCCCAGCCTGAGGCTCCCCAGAGCCGGGCTTGCTCCAGCTCCATGAGGGTGGCTGGGCTCTGCTGTTTTTGCCTCCCTAAATCCCTCTCCCAGGCTAATCCTCTCCATCCCAACAGTGCTCACAAAGGGACCTTTCTCTGCCTCTCACATATGGATTCCACCAGCACAGAAAGGAACAGCTCTGGGCACTGATGTTTCAAAGCTGTGCACCCCATGCATCCCAGCACAAAGCTGCAGTCCCTAACAGCAAGCCAGGGCAGGCAGGGATGGAGGAGCAGCATCCCCTGGGCAATGCATCCTGCTACTGCATCAGGACTTTCTGCAGGAAAATTATATTTCTGTGTAGGGAAAATACTTTTGCTGTAGGAAAACTAATATCAAGGGCAACATGCTATGGCCAGTGCTGATCCTGCCCACTCACAGAGGGTGGCACAGGCATAAAAGCAGTGAATTCGGGCTGTCTTCATCATTTCTTCTGCAAATCAATTTGATTTGGGACGGGTGTTAGCTGATACATAAATATTTTTAAAGCTTCATCTATTTGTGAAGAGTATTATTTACACATACATGCATTCACGGATTTTATGTAAGGAAGCAGGCATACACAAACCAGAGTGTAGTTGTGCTAGAAATGAAATATAAAAGAAATAGAAGTGCCACCATTCCTAACAGAGCATCAAGGCCAAGGGAACAACTTCCAAAAGTTGCTGTAATTTCTATATTAAGGCACTTAGGAAAATGCTCATTAGGTGGTGCAATTACAGCACCATTTAATGATGATATGATGGGGCAGCCAGAGGGATACAACACAAAAAGACACAAAGATTTGATCAAATTTCTTAAACTTTCTACTTTGCTTCTACACTCTGTGAGGTTTTTTTTTTTTTTTTTAGAAGCTCTCTAAAATAATCTGGAATAAAAACAGATACTTTAAAAATCGGTGTGGGTAGGTGGTTCCACTTCCCCTCTTGCCTTAGGGAAAGAAAGCCTAGCGAGGGATTAAGTTACATTTTTAGGGAAGTTTGAGAAAAGATTAGATTTTGAAACCCCGGAGTGCCTTCACTGGGCTAATTTAGGGGAAAAGGCTGAGTTTCTGCTTTCTCCGTAGTGCTCGGGGTGACATTTTTGCTCAGCTCCGGGGCTGCATCTCCTGCAGCTGAGGTCTGTGCACGGTGACCCCTGCATGGCTGCAAAGTCAGGGGCTCATTGCATGCCTGCAGCAGCCCCTGAAACACAACTTGCTCTTCCAGAAGGCTGAATTAGCACAGCCCTGAGAGGTGGCAGCAGCTGGCCTTGCTTTGTGACTGCCATTTCTCTGCAGAACCCAGAGCTGAGCCACAGGCAGACAGCACAGCTCTGCTCCTCTCCCTGTGCCAAAGCGCATCTGCGTGTGCAGGCTGAGCATCCTCAGCATCCCACATGGAGACAGAGGCTGTAAATACTGCAGCGCTAACCACCAGCAGTAAGCGGGGGAAATATCATTGAATCTTGACAAGGAACTCCCATGGAAACCAGGCTTTCTGGCTCCCCGGGTGTTTTAACGCAATATTCACCTAAATCACCGCATTTAAAAATCCATCTGGTGTGAGCACAGCTCAGTGTAAACAGCTCGGGATGTTCAATGGGGATTTGGGCTCAAAGCCTCCCAGCTGCAAAGGGATTTCTCCCTCTGCATGAAGGTTCAGCTCAGTTTGGGGTCTCAAAGCAGGAGCTTTGCTCCAGGAGGAACACATACAGGCGACCCAAAGCTGGGTTTGCTCCATGGCTGCATGCACCCTGTGCCTTCCCACTCTAACACCATGCAGGTGCAGACCTGGAGAGGGCTTTTAGGGCAAAACCCATCAAAAAAAGGGAAATTGGCTTTGGATGTGCTTTCTGGCAAGCTTTAGTCACTGCAGAACATCCCCATCTCCGTGCCTGCTCCAGGCACTGCTGCACCTCTGCACACAGGGGGATAAAAACTTTTGCTGAGGTTTTATCTGTGGCTGTGTGTGTGCAGTGATCCAGCTTTGGCCCCAGCTCATCCAGGCACACCAGCAGAGGTGTGGGCTGCCACCAAGGGATGCATGAGCAGCTGGGATTTACCCAGCCCTGCTGAGCACCCCATGCACTATCCCAGGCTCTCACCTTGCACGTTGCCACTCCAGCACAGCAGCACTTAGAGCAGCCCCAGGCTAGTACAGAACAAAAATCCTGATTCCATCCCCTAAAACTCAGCCCAAAGGAGCTGGAGCAGATGCACACACGCAGTTTTGTCAAACCCAATGAGCTGTGTTTGCCTTCTGGTTCAGCAGTGCCTCTCTCAGAAAGAGGAAATGGTTTGGAGACTGCTTTTTTTTTTCTTATTTTTTCTCCCAGATGAGCCAAGCGTAAACTAAATGCTGACATGGAGGAGCAACAGGGAAGAAGTTTTGCAGCGGGAGAAAGTTCAGCAGTAGCTGAGCAGTTCCCACGAGTGCCATCCTGCAGGACAGGGCTGCTTGCACAAAGCAAAGTGCTACAGCAGCCCCAGAGCCAGGCTGCAGCGGGTGCTGCACAACCAGCACCAGTTCTTCCCTTGCAATAACACCAGGTGATTCCTGCAGACAGGAGGCTAAGGAGAAGATTTTTTAGGATCAATCCTATGCATTAGGAACACATCTGATAGATGGATTTCTTCTCAACCTCAGGCTTGCTCAGAGCCCTCCAGGACTGGGGTCAGAGTAGAACCGAGCTTGAGAGCTCTGGGCACCAGGAATAAACCCACACAGAACACTGGGGCCTTCCCAAATATCATGCAGGAAATAATATTCCACCTGAACAGACAGCCACCTTCCCACAGCTTTGGAATCAAGCCATTATGCTCAGTAGGAAATTTTGCAGAAAGTCTGCCAGCAGCCTCAGACAGCTGCAGCCTCATCAGCACATTTTTGAGGGATGCAGCAGACAAATAACACTCCTGAGATACACTGCAGCAGCAGCAATAAGAAAAAGGCACAACCAAGCAGCCCAGCCCTTCAGGTAACACACACAGCCCCAGAACGTGGGATAACCAACCTGCAAAATGCACAGCCTTCCTCTCCAGCCACCAAAGCATTTGCTGCAGCAACAACAACAACAAAAGTGCTCCTAATTAGCTTCATTAGAAGCAGCTGAAATGCAAGGGACTACGACCAGCTGAGGCTGATGGGAGGTGGTTATATGCAGGTGAAGATGTTTACCATATGATTAACAGAAATAAGGGTAAAGAGGCTTGCTGTGGGGGTAAAAATACAATCATAGCTCTGAGCCCTGACTATCTGCACCCAGATTGCTGATGGAGGGAATGCAGCAGACCCATGCCTGCAGCAGTGATGTGTTTGCAGGGAGCTCACAAGGCAGAGGCCAGCACAGGGCACAGCCGCTGGGTGGCAATCGCCATCCGGCACCGGCACCCCTGGGACCGCCGCGTCCCGTCCCCTTGCCCTGCATGCAAATGAGGGAACATCTGGTAGCGAGGCGACTTGTAAAGATAGTCCTCAGCTATGCAAATACAGCAACAGGGGCCCAGCCCAGCTGTCGTGCACTTAAAGATTTTTTTTTAATTATTATTTTTTTCTTTTCAGTGCTCGTTTGCTGGTTGTACTTTGCCCCGCTACTTGCTCTGCTTTATCGGTGCAGGGCTGTGCCCGTGGCAGTGTCCCCACCCCGCTGGGGGAAAGCAGCCCTTTGGGAAGGGGTGCCATGCTTTGCATGTTTTAGTTACCCCTGAAAGCCTCCAGTTTGCTCCCACTCAGTAGCTGCCCCCTATGCAGGATGAGGGTTGTGCCTGGGGCTTGGGCTTGCAGCATCCTGGGGACCCCCAGGTGGGAGCAATGGGGGCTCTGAAATGCAGCCCCTGACCTCGGTGTGCTGTCTGCACGGTGAGAGCATCAGGATGGCTCTACCCAGGGGGTGTCATGAGGATAAACCTACATCCAAAATGCCCACAGGACTGAGGCTGTGCTTGCAGCAGGTGTTTTCATGCACACTGTGGAGCAGCACAGTGCAGACCCGAGGATGTGGTGGCTCAGGTCTGTACCACCCCCACAGCAAAGCACCACGCCAACTTTTCATCATGTTGGCCCTACCCAGGCTCCTGCTGAGCCGCTTTGCCACCAGCGTTATGCTGAACCGTGCTGATAACAAACACTGCAGTGCCACCTCCATCTTTATCTTGCAAAAATGCTCTCTCCAGACTTTTGCTCTCCAAACCCAGCTGGCAGATAACCCACAATGGTGGAGAGCAACCCCAAGAAGAAACTCTCTGTCGCCTCTTCCTTCTCTACCCAAACCGCTGCTCACCGGGAAGGAGGTGATGGGGTGCACTGCTCTGATGCCAATGAGTAAGATGCTGTGGTTCCCCTCTGGTTTTGTGGGGCCGAGCAGCACGGCTTGCAATAGGTCCTGGTGCTCGCTGCTGCGGTCACTGCTGGAGAAATAGCTGCAGTGGTACCGGCGAGAGGAATTGCAGAGGGTGGTGGAGTGAGGAGGTGCAGGATACTGATGCCATGGGAGAGCAAAGGTACCTGGGAGTAGGGTGAGGTCTGATGGAGAGGTGGGGTGGTGGTGTGCTGGTGTCACTGGAGCTCTCTGCAAAATGCTGCCCCAAAAGGAAGGAGAACACTGACATGGAGGAACAACAGGAAAAAAGTTTCTCATTGAGTGCCAAAGCAGCTCCAGAGCCGGGCTGCAACAAGTGCTGGCACAACCAGAGCTGGAAATTTTCCCCTTGCAAGCAGGAGGCTGAGAAGAGGGTTTTTAGGATCAACCCTACACCTTGGGAACACGACTGACAGAAGAATTCCTTCTTATCCAGGGACATGCACAGAGCCCCACCAGGACTGGGGTTAGTGGGCCCCAGTGGAGGAGGGTGGAGGTGAGGAGGATGGAGGTGAGGAGGATGCCAGGCACAGCTGCCCTGGGTCTGGACTTGTTCACTGGCACCTGAAAGAAGCTCAGCTCTCGTCTCTCTGACAACTGGGAGCAGCTTCTGGCTCCAGGACCGGTGTTAACCACACCACCACCTCCTTCTTGTTGGGGGAAGGCAACGGGTGAAGGGTTTCTCTGGGTGCGGCCTTCCCAGAAGGGTGAAGCTGATCACAAATGCTCTGATTCAGCCGCGACATCTCTGAGGCTAATTATTAAGCTGGAAAATGCCTTTATAGCTTACAAGAACTTTGCCTGCTGCCAACATCAGCTCCCAGCACAGGGCTGCCAACATTTCCAGGAAACCCTCTCAGCATTTTATTACGTTTATTAAAGGTTGCAAGTGAGTGCTGGTGGCACATTTTAGATAAATGACTCAGGAGATTAAAGTCATGTTTTTAGCCACAGAAGTGATCTGACGAGGGCAGTAACAAGGCAGATGGCTGGGAGGGATGTCCGAGCATGAAGGCACTTTGTTCTGCCGGGTTTTGGAGGTGGATATAGGATACACATCTACAAGAAGTAGGTTCTTGGGATCTCCCAACAGAAGGCTGCCAAGGTGGCAGGAGGCAGCCGTCGTTTCTTGGCCAACCTGACCACCAGATCCCTCCCATTCACCTCCAGGAGATGCTCCCCAAGATAGCATCAGCTGTTGGCAGCCACAGAGATGTTGGCCGGGAACCAGAGCCGCCGTGCCCACGCAGAAGTGAGGGCTCAGTTTCATGCAGGTGGAACCAAGAACAATGGGAGGCACTGACACAAAAAGTCCTGCCCTGGTTTCAATGGTGAACCACACGGTTTGGTCGCATTGTTTTCATTCTCGACCCAGGGCGGGGGGAGAGGAAAATGACTCCGACCTGGTTATTTCCCCCGAAACCATCGCAAGTGGGTGCTCAACCAATCGGGGCAGGGCTCCTCACCCAACATTCCATTCTTCCCTTTTATGGTCAAAATCTGGTCTCTCCGAAAAAAAATAAAAGGCGAGAACGGACCGCACAGAGATGTGGTGGGCGCATTCCGGGGTGGGCTGTCCCATCACCTGCTCCGACGGTACACCGCAGGGCCAAGGAAGGGGAAAAAACTCATCGAGCAGGAGGTGACGTCTCTTGTGGGCACAGTTTTGGCTCAAAAATGGAGTCCCAGAAGGGCTTGAGATACAGCGCGTGTTGGTGGAGGAGCTGCTGGGCACCTTGAGTGCCTACCGTGATGATAACCAATAACTGAGACTCAGGAAAGCACCAAGAGCAGTTCTGGGAATGGTTCTGGGAACACCTCCAAGGCTGAGCCTGGCTTACACCCCCATTGTTGTTCTGCCAGCATGGGAGGAAAATGCTGGCTGTTGCCCAAAGAGACTCCAGTCCAGGTGAGGAAAGGAAAGAAAGGTGTTCCTCCTCCCACCCACAGTCATGGGAGAAGATGGATGCTGATTTCTGCAGGCAGCAAGCTGCTTTCGCACACCTCAGCCTCAGACCTTTGTGTCTGCAGTGCCTCAAGCCCACGTCGAACTCCTTCACAGCTCCTTAAAACCCAGGTCCTGACAGCTCGATGGTTTCCACCACTTACAAACATGGGTTGCACCCAGCTCTGAGGGACGGGATCACCTGCAAATCCATGCTGCTGACATGGAGCAGGGGAAAACCCCATCACCAGGTGCCAACCCACACCCCTCCAGACCTGAAGATGTTTGGATCTTCGGATGTTTTTTCTGGGCCCAACCCAACAGCCCACGCAGTCTTTGCTGATCAGAGACAAAACTGCCCTACCCTGACCTCAAGAAAAGGCAGATGAGACAGATAACTATGAGCCATAGAAGAAACCACTTTCCCACTCTGACCCTGAGCATCCTTCATGGGGGATGTGCTGGGCAGTGCAGCCTTGTGCTCTCACCTGTGGCAGGATCCGCAGTCACCTGGCCTTTCCAAGAGAGACAAACTGATCTCTGATCAGTGCAGCTCTACCAGAACTCCTGCACCGCTCCCAGCCCAGGTGCATACATCTCGATCCACCCATCAGTACTTACCATGCAGCTCTACTCTCTAAAAAAAGCAGAATATTCCACCAATGGGCTCTCTCATCATATTTTGTGACTCATTTAATTCCAGTCTTGGACAGAATGTGGAACAAATTACCAGAGGAGGACAAAAGGGTTGCTTGAAGGAATCCTGTAAAGCAAAGTTTGGCTCCCAACTCAATCCCAAGTCTCAGTCCAAGGCTGCCCAGTCATATAAATAAGTTCCCAGGGAACATGTGTGTTCCCAGCACCCCAATGTATTTCCTCATACTGATTGTGCTTAAGATGTCTCCCCTGGCATAACCACATTGAAGTGTTTGTTTGTTTAGAAGGCAGAGCCCTTGCCAAGCGAGAACATAGAGGTGCTGCTGCTTAAATAATGTCACGTTGGGCCCTGGTTGAGTCTTTGCTGCACACATCTACCAGAACTGAGATAGGAAATGGGGCATTGGTGAGCAGGGGAGTGGTCCCTGGGTTTCCCTCTGCCCATCACCCTTGTAGGGCGATGCAGCACCGAAATAACACAGATCTCATTTCTCTCGTGTTCTTTCTGACAGCCCCATCATGTAAAATTAGCACCAGGGGAGTTTCAGAAATGAATTCTCAAATGTACTTCAGTTGCAAGAAGAAGAAATTAGTACCATGGGAAAAATTTCCTCCCAGGCTGAAACTCGTGACAAATGAACAGAGAAATGCCCTGCTGAGGCAGAGATGTAGTGAGGAAGCACGGGGGACACCAAGCATCCAAAAATCTTAACCCAGATTTCCATGCCTTGTACCTATGAGAGAATCCAGAGCAAAGCGCTTGTGCAGCTTCTACTTTCTGATTTCTGCTTATCCAGCCATTGAATGGATGCAGTGACAGGGGATGTAGGAAAAGCAGAACCAGCACCAGGACTTGTCCAAGCATCCTGCATCATGTCACTGTGGAAATTCATGAGGCTCTTCCTCTGGGAGCCACGATTTAGTGCCAAAAGATAGCATGGAATTACAGCAATCAGAAAACAATCAAGAGCTGGAGAAAACACTGATGGGAGAGACAGAAGAAATCAGGGTAGCTACAAAGACAAATGAGAAGGAATAAAATACAAGTATTACATAATTGGCTGGAGGTAGACTAGATGATCTTAGAGGTCGTTTCCAACCTTAATGAGTCTGTGGTTCTAAGAGTTGATTCCATGACCTTAATGAGTCTGTGGTTCTAAGAGTTGATTCCATGTTGTGCACTGCGAGCACAAGGAGTGATTAAAGGAGAGGAATTGATGGGAAAGTGACCCAAAGGGCAGCATGCCACGCGGCAACACTCCCTGCCACATCCCTCCAGCTGAAGCCACCGACAGAAGGGGCTCATGAGAGCAACAGCAACATCATGTGCTGTCCCACCAGCAGCAAAAAGAGCCTTCAGAGGGCTGAAATCCAACCCTTTCTGGTGGGTGTATAAAATAAGCCCTATTAGCACATCCACGAGGGTGACCTTAGCCCAGCAGGTTCCTGGAAACCCACTGCTCGTTAATGTTTAACTGCAGGTTGGTGTACTGCTATCAGTGCACAGGGGAGGATGCATTCTCACCTACAAGGCTTAATTAGTCAGGGGTTAAATCAGAGCAACACGTTTCTCTGATGAGGGTCTATGGCCTCCTCCCTGCCCCAGGGGGGCATAAAGCCATCAGCCGTGTCCAAGAGGAGAAGCGATGGCAGTGCTGGGAGTGAGTCCAGAGGGCAGCACAGGTGGGTTCTGACCACTTCCCATGGAGCTGCACAACCCTCGTAATTTTCTCCCGCATAAATCGTTACATCAGAGTCATTCTTCCTTTTTTTTGCAAAACAAGAACTGCAAAGACTCTCACATGGAGAGACAAAGGCGAGGAGGCAAGGGTGTTGGTGCAAAGGCTGGGCCTTCCAACATGAGTTCCATGGGTTCCCCGGGGTCTGACGTGTGGTATTTTGGGATATTGTGATTTAGGAAAATTACTGACCTTGGCAAAAGCAGGATGACGTGAAGGCCAGGAATATAAAATAATTAGGAGGATTAATTCTGCCTCTTTAATTCTGCCAAGATTTTTAAACTGCTTGACCTCTGGAAGGTCAGAGCTTGAAAATGAAAATAAAAGAAAAGACAAGGGTCACTTGTTAGAGGAAAAAATGCACTGGGCTTTCACAACCCCTCCCAGTAGCTTTATGAATGTCCTCTCATACTTCTGGGCAAATCCCACGTCCCCAGAAGGCCTCCAGCAGCTGGGACGGGTCCAGGTTCATGCATGGGGAGCAGCAGCCCAGTGGGACACACGAGGTGTCCCCATCCCTGTGCTGCCTGGAGGTGAGGTTTCCCTTCCAGCCCATCACTTTTCACAAGCCCTCCGGGTGAAGGGATATTGCTGGGGGAAATGGGCACAGCAGCCATCTTTCACTTTCCCTTTTGGTCTTGGGACATCTCCCAGCAGCAGGAGGTGACATTTGAAGGAGAGCAGCCCACATGCTGAGGGCCTTCCCATTCAAAGCTGCATGGCTGATGTCCATCTCTAAGGGATATTTTTAGGTCAAAGGCAGCGTCTCTGCCTGCTTCTCTCTGCTTTGCTACCTGCTAAAAACCAAAACTCCAGGAATCCCTGCTCCTGGCTCATTTATGTGACTGTGCAGGGAGTGTTGCAACACATCGACCACAGCTCTGCCAGTGGCCATGGGCTGCAGCTTGAAATCACGCTCACGTTTTGAGGTTTCCTTCTCAC
Source organism: Penelope pileata (assembly GCA_013396635.1). Classification (NCBI taxonomy): domain Eukaryota; kingdom Metazoa; phylum Chordata; class Aves; order Galliformes; family Cracidae; genus Penelope; species Penelope pileata. Next base: position 74,035 of record WBMW01005650.1, on the reverse strand, counting down.
TGCTCTCATCTGTTTGCCTCGATGGTAAGGACCGTATTTCCAGCAGAATTTACAATCCGTTCTTTTCCCTCGCCGTTCCCCTCTCTCCTTACAGCAAAATATTTTATTCTCAAGGGTAAAGTCAAGCTAAAAACCTTGGGGAAAATGGCACGGTGCTGCACGGTCCCTGGCAGAGGTGCTGCCCCGTGGGCACAGTGGCCAAGGACACAGCCTGCTCTGTGCCTGGGGCAGGGGATGAGCTCCCAAGCACTGCATCCCTCCCACCAACAGAGAAAAAATCTGCATGCAGGCACAGGGCAATGTTGCTTGAAGCAACCTTTTCCCTGCAGAAATACATTTCCCTGTGCATTTCCCCTCACTTTCTTCTGCAAGCTGAAAGGAGTTCTCCCTCTCTAAGCAGCTCACGCTGCAGGCACGCATACACTACCCCTTCCCATTCTCCTTCCCTCCCTCTCATCTCCACCGAGCAGCAGAGCAAAATCTCTTTTCCATTTTCAAAGCACAGCTTTTTTGTTGCTTCCAGGCTGTCCCTGCAGGGATTTCTTAACAAAAGAAGAACACGCACTGCAGGAAAACCTGCTGAAAGCAATGAGCAAGCCAGCAAGGTGCTGAAAACCTGCTCGACTTCTCAGCATGCTCAGTTAAGTGCCTCTCGCAGTTTCCCTCTCTGATGCTTTTTAATGGGATTTGGGGTGTTTTTGAGGCTCCCTGTTTCCGTGCGAGCATCCCCCAGCCAGCAGCCGCACGCAGCCCGCGCAGGGCAGAGCCGTTTGCTTTCTTGCGAAGGGCCTTAGCGCATCGGTGCGGTTGCGTTTCCTTTTCTGGCGGGGAAGGCGAGCAGCGAGCTGATGCCAAGAGCACAGAAACCCTATTGCACAACGCCGGGACAACGCCGGCTCCAACCGTCAGCGCTGCGCGGCGGCAGTGGCAGCCGTGCAGTTGGTGCCTTTGCGGCCCCGGGGTCTTTTTATACTTTTAGAGAAGTTGGGCTCATCCTAAGTTCCTCTCCCACAGATTGTTCCTGTTGTTGTCGCTGCTCCGACCCCGCAGATCATGTGGCTCGACATGACCGGGCACCTCGGCTGCGCTGCTGCTGGCCCCAAGCTGTGGGGACAGCAGAGAGAGTGGGGACAATGGGGACAGTGGGGACAGTGGGGACAACAGGGACAACAGGGACAGCAGAGACAATGGGGGCAATGGGGACAATGGGAGCAATGGGGGCTACAGGGAGAGTGGGGACAACAGGGACAGCAGGGACAATGGGGATGATGGGAACAATAGGGACAGTGGAGGCAATGTGGGTAATGAGGACAGTGATTCCCTGTGTTCCTGCAGCTCTCCACCTCTTTGCCATCCTTCTCTCAGTCCATCCCTTTAGGGAACCCCTTTGAGTTCCTGCATGCAGAGCACTCTGTTTCCCTGCAGAGGTGCTGGGCACCGTTGCAGCTGTGCTCCTGCTCCAGCCCCAGCCTGTGCAGGAAGGGAAAAGCCACCTCCTTCCTCCCACACACATGGAAAGCAGGGTAGGGCTGCTGTGTGCTGGGTCTCCTTGAGCTTTTACCTGCCTGATCTGAAAGCTGTTATCTCCCTGAGCCCAAAATGCTCTTTGGATCATTTGTACCTGGGATTGGGTTTGCTCCAGGGGAGTATAACCCTGGCAGCAGGCAGCGATGGATGGTGGTCCCCCACTCTGTGCTACAGACATGGTGGAAAACAGCCCCCAGCAGAGAAGATTTTCTCCCAAGAAAGAAGCCATGGTGAGCCACAAGAGTAAAAGGCTTGCTAGGCTACATGGAGTCAGGGTAGTAAACACCAGTTGGACTCCCAACATGCCATGGCCCTATGGGCAGAGCAGGATGGGTTGTGGTGTACCAGCCTAAGGAGCCCATGGAGGGATGGGGGAGTGTGGGGAGGAGCAAGGGCAACTCGAGGGCAAAGGGAGCTGCCCATAAAGCAGCCAGCAGCCAGCCCCATGTGAGCAAAGTTCTTCAGGATGGAGGGACCCCTTCCATCTCATCATCCCAAGTGCGTTGGGAGGATCCTAACAAGAGCTCAGGAACAGGATGAAGCACCCCAAGGTAAGACAACCTCATGCTGATCCTGGAGATGAAGCTACGTGCAGGGACCCATGGCTCCATCCCCCTGGGCAGGGCATGCACCAGCTCCACTCTCCCCACGTTTTCCCCCACTAGCACCCGCTGCACACACGTCTATTTTTTGCAGGGGCCTTCGTTGCTTCCAATGGTGGCAGAGCAATGATGAATTTGAGGAAGTGGTTTGCACGGCCCTCAAACTTTTTCCGAAGTGCAGAGCACCCTGAGGCGGGGCTCCCCGCATTGTCCCCAAGTGTGCAGGGCTCTGCCTGCAGCAGGATGGAGAATGGAGGTTGCCCAAAGAAGCTGCGGATTCTCCATCCCTGGAGGTGCCCACGGCCAGGTTGGATTGGGCCCTGGGCAGTCTGAGCTGGTGGGAGGCACCCAGCCCATGGAACGGGTTGGAGCTGGATGGGCTGTAAGGTCCCTTCCAACCCAACCATTCTGTGATTCTACAAAGAGGCGTCTCCATCCTCTCTGTTTTCCACCTTTCAAGGATGCCAGCTCCATGCAAGGCACAGCAATGCCTTCTCCATCCATGCTTGCACCTTCATATTCCTGGGCTGTCCACGGGAAAGCAAACTTCTGCCCCACCAAGCATCCTCCATCGGCTCCATCCTACACAGGAGCCGGTAGCCCAGTCCCTGCTAAATGCTGCACTGCTCCATTGCCCGGAGCCGTGGAAAATCCCACCTGCTGCTCAGTGCTCTTTTTCCTCTAACCTCGCAGCACGTGGCTCTCACAGTGACTCAGTCCTGTGATCGGAGCAAAGCTCAGGCCAGTCTCTGGTTTTAGTTAATCAGCCCTAATTAACACCACAGAGGCTTTGAATGGCTGTGGATCCTTCCTGTTCATGCACGCTGATATATCCATGCTCCCCTTCCAGGTCACAGCTGTTATTTCTAGCAAGGGATTTCCCCTGTGATCCTCATGCCCATCTTCCAGCAGGATTTGGCACTCCTGTTTTTGGGGATTGCCTTGGCTTGTTTGAAAGCTGTATTTTCCTTTTGCAAGCCATGTCATTACATTTGGTCCAAGCAAAAAACTTATTTTTTTTCAATGGCAACTACTAAAAATAATTGGCTAAGAAGAAATCCATGCACTGAATAAACCTCGTGTCCTAACTCGGTCTTGAAGCAACATTAATATTAGGATGTCTTGTATTTTGGTGAGAAATTAGACAAATCTGTAGCAGTAAAGTAACTCCCAGTCTCTGCAGGATGCTCAGTACCAACATTCACCCTTCATCTGACACAAAGAGTGTTTTTAGGGGAAGAATTAAATAGAATCCATGAGTCCAAAGAGAAACGTTTTCAGACCCTTATATTGCAGAGGGAACATTGAGTATAAGCAGGGTTTTGCTCAGTACGTGCACTGACCACAACGGTTTGTACAGTAAAAAATTCCCATTACTGAGCATCCAGCACTGTCCTCCATCTCCAGCCCTTATGGATCTGATGGAGCTGGTGCTGGGAAATGGGTGGAAGCTCTCAGCCAAACCCACACACTGCACCCACAGCGCTCAGTGCTGAGTAACCCAGCGCTGTGCACAGCCCTCATGTGTGTCCCAGCCAGGAAACAGCTCGGAAAATGAAAATGAAGTTGCCCTACCCAGCAAAAATTCTGCAGCGGGGCCGATAATTTTGGGTGAGAGCGGCAGCGGAGCAGAACGAGGAGCGGGCTGTCCCCCGCCCTCGAGCAGCGCACGCTCTCACCCCGCACTGGCTGCTTCCTGCCTGCCCCCGGCCCCTTCTGGGATGGGTTTTGCATTTTTTTCCCAATCTGGGTGGGAAGAGAGGGGCCAGCTTGTCCCCAGCATCATCCCAAGCACTGTCCCCAACGCTGTCCCCAACATCACACCCAAACTCCCCATTGGGGAACGGTGTGAGATGACCAACATGGGCACTGCCTGCAACCTCCAGCTTTATTTTACAGCATTATTTCAGTGCAAAGCTTTCTGTTTCCCCCCAGCTGTGGCTCATTGCGTGCCAGGAGCCATAGGAAGCCCTTTCTCAGGAAAGTCGCTCTCGGGGGGATTTTGCAGAGCCAAGCAGCAAAAGGGTGAAATGGGGAAACTCTCCCACCGAGCTCTGCTGGAAGCTGTTTTTCGTTTCTGCACTACCTTGTGGCTTTCTGGGAACTCGTGGGAGTCCTCCAGCCCAGAGCATTTTCATTAAGGAACAAGAATCCTGTTTTCTTACGATCTTCCTCATTAACAAACCCAAAGGGGAGAAAGAAAGTTGTCGCCCAGGAGATGCCAAAAGCCACGAGCGGGTTTTCTAAATGCGCCTGTCTCGTTCTGCACCACGCAAAGGCTGCAAGCAGCGTGGTGCAGTCCCCACAACATCCCTCTACCCTCTGCAGAAGGGACAGCAACCAGGTCCAAACCCCACTCAGCTCCATCACTCCCAGAAGAGATTTCACATGTCAGAAGAGGCCCCCGACCCTCCCCTCAGTCCCTGCAATGCGTTTCTTCACGTTTCATAATTGCCTTTTTGCAGAGGTTATTATTGAGTAATGCCTATTTTGTTGAAAAATTGCACCATAAACAGCCAACGGGGAAGGAAATAAATAATTGCTAATAAATGTCAAAACAGATCAGCAAATGAGTAAGGCCAAGAAAGAACGAATTTATTTCTTTTTGTCTTAGAAAATAACGGTGGGGTTATTGCAAAGATTGTGTTTAATGGAAACCATTCCAATACCTTGCAGGGGAGTTAGTGCTTTGTCATTTCCTCAGCTGGCTTAAATGCTGTCTGCCTCCTCCACGGTCTGTGACAAGCCTAGAAAATGTCCTTTTTTTCTGTAAGATGGAGAAAAGAAGTCAGAAAGTGATGAGTTTCCTCTGGGCATATCAGGAGTGCTGGGTGCAAGGGGCTCCTCCAGCTCCCGCGCTGGGAACGTTGGGGGTTGTTGCATCCCTGGGCTCTGCAGCCACTGACATTTAGCACCAAATAAGCCTCCAGGACTCCTGAAAGCAAAGAAGAGCTGGGGAAAGCAGAATTTCAAGTCTTAAATAGAAATCAAAAGAAATAGGGATTGTAATAATAATAAATGTGACAGTGCTGTTACTTTACAGGCTGCCGGAATTTGCGATTTTCAGGTTTTCTCCCAATTTCTGAATTTCAGCCATGCTGCAGTCCCACAGCCCATCCCTTTCTGGAAAGAGAAGCCAGGACTGATTTGGCCCATTCACCCCTTCAGCTGCGCCTTTGATTTAAAGCCCCATTAACATTGGTGCAAAGCTGTGCTCCGAGAGGACTGCGGCAGATTCGCAGCTGAGAGCCATAAAAGTAACTTATGGAGCAGCAGAGAGGGGAGAAAGGGAGACGGCCACCCCCTAAATCTGCTCGTGGATCTGCCCATGCTGCTTCCCACGGCGTTTCTCCTCTTCCCGCAGTGACCTTGCTGCTCAGAGTTCAGAAAGCTGCATTTTTTTAACAGCACACACAGCAGCTGCCCAGCACGAGCTGCTTCAGCACAAATCCCGGGGAATTTTTTCCTTTTGATTTTCCCCTCTTCACTCAGCAGAAAGCCGTCTTGCTCTTGCCTTGAAGAAATAAAAACCTCAAGAGCATAGAGGATGCAGAAATAAATAGCTAACCCCTCGCTTATTCCTCGTGGCTCCCTAACTACTGCCAGCTCAACTTGTGGTTGAGATTACAGCGATAAATCACAAGCTGCGCTTTGAAATAACAGCTCTGATTTCACCCGGCGCGAGGAAGGAGAAGCGGCAGCGCTTGTGCAAGGCACAGCACCCAGTGGGCTCCCCCCAGGCTCGGAGGGGACCCGGCTGCGACCAGGCATGGCACCAGGTCGTGTTCAGAGCTTGAAACATGACGGAGACATTTCCTCCTGCTTACAAAGCTGGATTTCTAAGGGGCTGCCAGGAGCATCCTCTCGGCAGGGTGACTGGTATGGATGGTGACTGGATTCCATGCCAGCTGCATGGAATTATGAGGGAGCTCATCCCCAGAAAGAAATCTGTGGGTATGGCACGGATTTAGCATCTCTGCTCCTCAATAAGGCAGCCCCTCGTCCTGACTGTGAGCCCCAAATAGCAAACACCGGTGCTGCAGGGAGGTAGATGTGATGCCCCACTACACCCATGCACGGGACCCAAACAGACTCCAGTGATGCAAGGAGGAGGCAGTGATGCTCCACTAAATCCGTGCATGGGCCCCAAATAGCAAACACGGGTGGTGCAGGGAGATAGACGTGATGCCCTACTAAATTCATGCATGAGCCCCAAATACCAAACTCCAGTGATGCAAAGAGCTAGAAATGATGCTTCTCCAAACCCATGCATGAGCCCAAATAGCAAATGCCAGTGGTGCAAAGAGATAGACGTGATGTCCCACTAAACTCATGCATGAGCCCAAGTTGCAAACATGGGTAGTGCAGGGAGGTAGTGGTGATGCCCCACTAAACCCATGCATGAGAGCCACCAGGCTCCCCTATTCCTCCTCCGTGAGCAGAACGCAGCCCTCAGCCATGCTCAGCTCACCCAGACCAAGTTTCACCTCGTGTTGGGGGATCTTCTGAAACTCACCCTATTTTTAGCCCCTCCTTGGGCCCAGCTGCAGGACCCTCGCTGGGCGGGTGGAAGCCCTGCGGCCACGCGGTATTTTTAGCCGTGTCCATCTGCTGGGCGAAGGCAGATGTGGTTTGAGCATCTGCAGCGAGGTGGCCAAGCAGCAGGGGCACAACGGCTCCAGGGTTTTTTGGCCGTGGCCAGGGTGGGGGAAATGTGGAAGTGGCTCCTTGATCCTACACCCAGGGAGGGTTAAATAAAGAAAAGAGCCGGTGCGGCTGGTGGGTGCCTTTGGGTGCAGCTGAGACCGATGGCACCAGCAGGACGTGACCAAGGAGGAGGGGGACCACAGGGCAGCAATGGAGCAGCCCCATATCCAAATCCATGCAAAGCCCTAATGGCATCCGTGTCTCATCCTGCTGCACCCACTGGGCTCCACTGCAGAAATTTCAGCATCGCACCGAGCATCACCCTGGGCTCTCCCCCTCTTTGCTCTCCCGGGGGGGAACCTGAGGAACGGGGCCAGGGGACGCGCAGCCCTGCAGAGCCGATGGCCCCAACGCTTCCCCTTTCTCGGAACAAAGCATGACATTTCTCCAAAAACAACAGCAACGACAACAAAAAATAGCGATGCTGGAGCTTTTACTGTTTTTTTGTGCCTTTTTAGGTGAGTTTTGCTCCTTTTTGGGTGGGATTCGGGAAGTTGCCGCAGGTTCGGTAGCTTTCAACTTCGCGTTTTCACTTTTTAAAAGTCTGCTGCGGTGACTAATATCTGCCTGCCTGTATCACAGTACCTTGCTCTGGAAATACCCATGGTACATGGAAAATGAAAAAAAAGGTCTCCAAAGGAGTCAAGTCCCTCATTTTCCTGTGTACCTCACTGGAGCCCCCAGGGACCTGATGCTGGTGGGGACCTGAGTGACTTTGCAACCAAGTAGTGATGTCCCCAGGCACTGACTCGCATGGGTGGCCGTGGTCTGGAGATGCCACTTTCCCATCCCACAGCCCTCCATGGGCAGACGGTATCAGGAGACACCATGGGTTTGTGCCCAGCATCACCTTCACACCACCGTGACCCTCTGAGGTCCTCGGCGGGGTCTCCACCTCCAAAGTCTTACCCAGAGCCATGCAATGGTGTCTGCACCATCGCAGTGCCACCTCGCTGGGCTGTCCTGGTGCTAGCAGACGGCATCCCATAATACCCCAGGGGGCACGGTGTGACCCCACACAGTGCCGGATTTCAGACGGCCGCTCCACGCCACTCTTCCCCTCTTGCCCTGTGCGCTTCCTAGCAAAACAAGAGTGTGTGTCTGCCTTCAAAGAGCAAAGCTCGGGGATTTATAAATAAAAGAAATAAATGAGTTTTTTTTCTGTTCAAAATTAGCCCCTGGCAGACAATGTGTACGCGCAGCGAAAGACTTGGTTTCCTGTCTGTTTGTCAGGGCTCCTAACAAGCTTCCTCTGCATAACAAACCCGGCCGGGGGGCGGAAAGGGTAAGGACCGAGCTGAAATGTGTGCAGAGGGATTGCACAACCTCCCCGGCCATCGGGGCTCAGAATCCCGGGGGATCAGGACCGCAGCATCCCTCCTGCAGCCACCCAGTGGGGCTGCTGGCAGATCCCGGCGAGATCCTGCTGCCGGCGACAGCACGGGGCTGCGCCTTCCTCCCCTCCCAAAATAGTTCTTCGGATCCACGGATGAGTCATTTGATTTCTTGACCACAAATATCTTCCTTCTCGGTGCTCGGGTCTTAAAGGAAGAGGATGGGCAGTGGGCAGTGCTGCTGCCTGGGAGCTGTTGGTGGTACCCGGCTCGGTGCCAGAGGGATGCTGGCAGGGATGCTCCATGCAGGGAGTGTGGGAAGCACAGCCAGCGCTGAGAGTGATGACGCAGCGTTGTTCTTGTGGTATTTCTGGCCCAGCCAGAAGTGGGAAGTGTCAGAAATCTCATGAGATGCAGCCTGGCCTTGTGAGATTTCCAGCTATTTTGCAAAGTCCCGAGGTCTGGATGCATCCCTGGCCTAGTTCTCTTGTTCCTTATTGCCCATCCCTGTGGATGTTGCATATCAGTACCCCAGCACAGGTACAGGGATGAGGCAGCAGCGTAAGCAGGAGCAGAAGGGACAATGCTTCAACATCCTGCACCTAAAAAATGGTGTGGGAAAAAAATAAAATAAAATAAACAGCAAAAAACCAACAGACCAATGACATTGGAGTCCAATGACATTGATAACATCAGCAAAACACATCCCCCATTCACTGCCTTACTCAACATGGCAGAAAAAACACTCTCTTCATCACTACAGCTTGTTGGGTGCAGTCAGGTTTCCCAGGATTGATTGAATAAGGCTGTGACATAAAAATGGGGATTGTGAAGGGATCCCTCATTAAGTGCCGGCTCAATTAAACGTGTCCCTGTGCATGCTGTGGGGATGCAGGCACCCAGCAAGCTGCGGAGGAACAGACACAAAGCACCTCCTGGACTTGGTGATGGGAAGGGGCTGAACACTGCAGAATGGCGGAGAAACTGGATTAGAGCTATCTTCATTTATTGGTCTGAGTGTCGGGTGGACAAGAAGCCCTGACCCCAGACCACCAGCAGCCATCCTGCTCGGGGTGGCAGCAGTTCTGCCAGCATCCCCACTGTGAGCACCCCACCACTGTTATCTTCTTCAAGGGTGCCCCAGGGAGAGGGTGAGTTGCTGCCAGCAGTGCCCCAAAACCACACGGAGTGGGGATCTGAGCAGATCCCATGCAGGGAGCCCGACTGGGACAGCATGTGCAGGGCCGACGCACGTGGGGCTGCGGGATGCTCTCAATTTCCTGCACCGAGGGCTCGCAGGTGTTTCCTCGCACGCCTGCACCTGCCCCAGCTCTGCCTCCTGGGGACATTGGGAGCTGCTGAAGCTGGCCAGCGGCCTCAAAAGTGCTGAATTCCTACAGGCAATAACAAAATGAGCGACCCTTCTGAAGCACATACCCAACCCCGCTACTAGACACCTGAGAATCCTCTCAGCACTCTCTCTGCCTGATGTAAATGAGACTGGGGACCAACTGCAGCCAGTGAGTTTCACCCCGTCACCGCTGCTGCGAGACACTTACAGTAATGCCAGAAGAGAAAGCATGGAAGGAAATTCTGAATTCAAGCAGGGGCACCCCCGGCACGGCACACAGCAGCCCCCGCGTTATTCAGGAGGGATTTGAGTGATTTCACACAAAACCAAACAGCTGAAGTCTCGATGAGAGCCGTGCAGTGCTAGTTCCTGGCAGAGGTCAAAGTCCCGGTCCAGCCCCAGGGCTTGGTTCGCCATTGGGGCCATGGGTGTCACTGGATGGGGAGAGAAAACACTTCTGTGGGGAATTTTACTTTTCTGTGCACATGAACTTTGTGCACCATAGGTTTGGTTGTTTTTTTTTTTTTTTTTTTTTGTCTATTTGCTTTTCAGAATCAGGTCTTAAACTGGAATCTCTCTTTATAAGTCCATGGCTGGGTTGCTAAATTCCCCGTTGGAAATGGCAGAGTGACCCTTTGTTGGGATGGCCAGCAAGGCAGCGAGCGTTCTCTTCCCCAAACCAACCAACACTGGGTGCCAATGGCACCAAACTCAGCCTCCCAATCACCACACCAGCTGGAAATCGGGTAGGAAAAGCCTTTTTCTCAAAGTCTTAGTAGAAGTATTTCCCAGCTCTGTGCACGCAATAACGTGTGTGCTGATTTCACCGTCATCCCTCTACGTGAAGTCGTTGCTCCCGTTTGACTAAATATGGACAATTTGAGCCCAAACCACCAGGTCTGACACGCGAGGAGGATGCACCAAAAGCTGCAGAAAGGAGAGGGGCTGTGGTGGATGCTGATGCATTTGGGCAGCTTTGCCAGAGCACAAAACCGAGAGCAGCTCGGTGTCGGGGGGAAGGGGCTGGGGATTTTTGTAGCTTTGTGGATTTTCGGAGCCGAAACACTTGTCTTCCGGAGGGCTATTTCGGAGCCAGCTGAAATCGCTGCACCTGCAGCTTCAGATGATGAAACAAGTGCTGGAAAGGCACTAATCTGGGGGATGATTGGGTTTGTTGTGAATACATCCTGAAAAGAGACTGAATTCTGGAGCAGAGCCAGGTGTTGGGCTCGATGATCCTTGCAGGCCCCTTCCAAATGGGGACGGTCTGTGATTCTACGATGATATAAGTGGGGGAAAAAAAGGGCTAAAATCACAGAAAATAGTGTTGACTCATAAATATTCCTAATCTCAAGAATAAGATAGTGTGCTAAAATCGACCCAGATGAGGGCCAAGGGCAGAGCAGCTCCCAGGAGCTGTGTCCGGGTGCCGTCAGACACAGCACGGTGCATGGAAAGCTGAGATTGGCACGTGGTGCCCTGCTGACAGCTCGGGTTGGGAGCAAGCATTTACAGCACGCCATCAAAAGAGAAAATCACAATTCAGCAGTGCCACAAGCATCACGTCACCTCCGAAGACAGCCCGTGGTGAGGGCACATCCTGGTTCCACAGAGCACTGCCAGCCCACAGCATCCAAACCTGATGCTGAAATTCAGGGGTCGATGTGGAGCTCGCCCATCCTGCCCCGTGTAGCTCAGCTGTGGCATTTCTCCTGGGGAAGTCGCACACCGTGACTTTTGCTGCCCAGCACGGTGACCTGTAAAGCCCCTTTGTTTCTCACAACCCACGGCAAGGTTATAATTACCCCAGAATTTCCAGTCTCTGGTGAAAACCGAGAGTTTCCCACATCCACCCCGTGGGCAGAGCCATAGCCGAGTGGGCAGGGGCTCGCTTTCCCCCTGCTCGGCCTACGCTGTGGCCTCCTTCCCCCATACACCCACCAGAGAGAAGACAGCATCGTCACTTGTCACGGCCAGGAAAGAGGAACCGAGGCAGCACCGCGCAATGAAGTCACTCTCGGGCACATCAGAAGAAGCCCAGGAGATTCCTTCACTTCCAGGAGTGAGCAATGCTGTATCCAGCCCAATGGGGTTGGACCCTAGTTCCCCCTCTGCCCTCTCCCCTGCCCATAGTCCCCTCCTGGCTATCACCCAGGGAGCTCACAGGGACTGCCCAATATATCCATGAATAGATAGAGGAGGGCACTGACCAAATCCATGCAGAAGAGCTGTGCTGGGGGGAACAACCCAACACCTTGCAGGTACAACCTGTATTCTACACCAGTCACCGGCTTTTGGGTTGAACACAGCAGTCAGTATTCAGCTGCCGGGTCTGCAGATCTCACAGACATCCAATATTTGGTTATGGGACATTCAGCTGGCCTTGGTATGGAGACATTCACCATTGCCTGCTAACTTGCTTCCACCAGCTCCTCCTCAGCTGTGATGAATCATTCCCCCCATCTGACCTTATTGCCCACCTTCTCCATCTCCTGCTTGATGGTGAAGACCACAGCCCATCTCCCTCTGTGGAGCGGGTCTGCCCTGGGTGCCAGGGAACCCCATGGATGGGCGGGCAGCCATCCATCCTTGGTGGTGAGCAGAGAAAACCCTGCAGCAGAAACATGGATAGGAGCAACAAACCAAACCAGCAAACGCTAAATATTCAGGATTTTTGCAAAAGCGGTGTGGGGACCCTCCCTACAATAAAACCAGGGCAGAACACTGATACCATTCCCCAGCTCAACCCTTTCTTTGTTTTCTAACCCCTTCCACTGAGAAGACCAACCTGTAAACACACCACCTTCAGCACCCTGCAGACATGTCCATGAGCCAGATTTATCTCAGGGAGAAGTGGTTACCGCTCAAGAGAAATACAGAACAGAAAGATCCAGGCGAGGGAATCACTTGTTTCGAGCCCTGGGCTGCTTCCACTTACATGCTGCTTCCCGGCGGGGGCTGCTGAGCCATGCGAGGGGCTCCCCTCCGCCATCCAGCATCACTCTGCAAAAATGGGGAAACGCTGAGTTTGGCAGGAACCTCACCACGGGCCTAGAGCAGTTTCGAGACCCAGAGTGGATTTGGAGTGAAGCGTATGGCTGTGTCCTAAGGGACAAGGTTGGGCAGGGAATTGGGATGTTGGGGATAAGAGAGGAGAAGGGCACCCTTGGTGTGGCCATGGGGACCTGGCTCGGGTGCACTGAGCACTGATGTCCAGGAAATGTGCTTTTCCCTTATGGCTGCAGTGAGCAAACACATCATTACCTAATTACAGCTCCAACTCTTGAGTTGAAGCTGATATTAAGCTAAGAGCCAGAAGCAATTCCCCATTACAGCTGAGGCTGCCTGCTGACCGCTGTTAGGAGGACAACGCTGACATCACCCTCCAGATGGGTTATGGAAATTGCTCTGCACACCTCTCCCTGCCCAAATACGATGGCCCTGCAAGCATCTGCATGGCATGCTGCAGCTTCCCCCTGCACACACTTTGCTCTCCAGCACAACAGAGACCACCACTGGCACCTGCTCTCCCCCAGCCTCCAGGCACAGGCTGCAGTTTTTCCCGAGACAGTGGAGCACACAGGTTGGCTCAGCAGCACTTGGTCTCGCAGCAGAAAGCAGCAGATATATGAAATCAGTGCAGGATCCATAGCAGCAGCACCCACATCCGTGCATTTTTACTCTTGGCTCATCACGGTGGAAAGAAGTTTAAGATCCAGGAGATGTATAGGGGAAGGGTTCCCTTTGAAGCTCATCAGAAGACGAATGAGGAACCATGACTCGCTGGCAATTAGTATTATTGAAATCCACAACACGCTTCAAAATTCAAAATCACATTGCAGTTTGCGGTTCCTAGCCTTTCCCTGTAAAACATCAAGTAAGGAAGTTTACGTGTGTCACGCCAGCAAGAACTGGGACGAACGCTTCTGAACATCCATCTACTGTCACGCACTGGGGAGGGGAATAGGGAAAACAAACATTTCTCCAACTTGGAGTTTTGTTTTGTTTTTTTTTAATTACCACATTCCAAAGATTTCTTTGTGCAACAACCAATGTCCTTTATCTTCTTCCCATTTTCATGAGCCGACTCAGTCTCAGGGCTGAGTCAAAGTTCTTCCACGTTGTTTCTTCATACAAGTCCAGGTTCTCTGGTATCTGGGTGGGTTGTGACTGACACAAAAAGCTGCCTGTCTGTATTTGACACTCCCGGCCACGTTGTTGCATTAGGGTGTTTGCATTGCTGGAAGCAAATTGCATGCATCAAAAATAGAGCAGGACACAGCATCTAGACGCATGCAAACTCGGCGGGGAGGGAGGGGATTTCAGCCTGGGCCTTGGTTTCACAGGCTTGGTCTCATAATAAACTCAAGGGTCTGACAAAACAAAACACGTATCACAACATTTCTCTGTATTTTTTGCAGCTGTGGCTTGGGTGGGGCCTGTTTACATGGCCTTGTATCTGGTGTTACAGCAAAAACTATCAGGAGGAAGAGGTCATCAGTCAGAGATTGATTCAGAAAAATAAATGCCTGTCGTTCTTGCTGGAGTTTTGGATCTCCTTTCCTCCAGGTGAACACTAGCTTTCTGCAGCCACATCTTGCTTGAGGAAATCAGCATATTGTCTGCCCAATGGCCTCAGCTCCTCACCATCAGCTCTCCTCACTGCCTCTTCTGCCCTCTTCTCAGCCAACCCAAGGCTGGTGAGATGCCTACAGAGCATCCCTCTCCTCCCATTGCCTGCACAGGATTGATTTTATGAGGACTGTGATTCAACACATGAACAAAGTCCCACCAGCAGGGTAGAGTGGAAATGCAAATATTTGAGCTCTGCCAAAGATGACTACGGGTGAGCTTCCTTCATGAGGCATCACAGGGCCTTCCTTGGCATTAGGACTGGTCAACTCCTCAGGGTAGGGAGATGTCCTGCAGCTGGTGACCATGCAAAGCAAGGTGCTTCCCATATTACAACACGCTCACAGGAAGAGCCCGGAGATGCTCATCGTGGACAGGCTGCTGTGCTGAAATGCGGCATTGAGCAATCAAACCAGTTGGAAACCCTGGTGTCTAGAAATAAAAAGTGACTGTTTTTCTAACGCCTATAGGGGCCGGTGGGGGCCCAGGCCAAGCAGCAGTGGGTTGGAGGAAGCAGCTGTAGCTGGTTTACGTTGTATTCCTGAGCAGTTTGACTCTGAGTTTGGACCTGCCATTGAACTGTGGTCATCTGCACTTGGCCTCCAGAGGGATGGAGATCTGTAGAGCTCTTCCTGTTTCTCCAGACTGAGAAAGACAAAATCTCAGGAGTTTAGCTGGATCCAGAGCTCATCTTCCTTCTCCCCAGTCCAGTGAGTCTGTTTTTCACATGGGAGACTTGTCACCATGGTGTTCCTGTAATTCTCCTAATTTCTCACACAGCATTTCAGGCATGCAGTAGGGATGGATGGGAACTGGTTGTATTTAGACACTGAATTCTACTTCTGAAGCTATGGGCAGCGGTTCTTTTTGCGTCTGTTGAAGGGTACGTCATGGGAATCTATGGGAACACCACACAACATTAAGGATCAACACTGATAACGTTGCAAGATATAACCAAGCTCATTTTTCTCCCAAGGAAAATTATTCCCAGTGGCACTAAAGCCTTCCAGCCTGACGCATCTCAAGAGTAAGGTTGGCTTTGAACGCAAATAACACACCAGGGACCTTCTGCTGGAGGAGACATGGGCCACTGCAGGGCTTTCTGATGGACAAATTCTTGATGAAGAGCCAACACAAGGCACTGAGGTTTCACTTCAGTGGGGCCATAGAGAAGAACCCAAGCGAACAGAAACCAACGAAAGTCTTTGAGCTCCAAACCACTGAGATTCAGTGCAGCTGCAGCGAGCAGCTCTCTGGGGTTGGTCAAGTGAAGTGCAGGGATGGGTGTCTGGGGTGCACCTTTGGCTCAGCATGAGCTCTGCAGAAATTACTCTGAGTTTGTACAGAGGCCACAGAAAATCTGAGCCAGAGCATTCCTCTGCGCAGTGTGGCACAGGTACTTTGAAACATGCTTCTGTCTGCTGGAGCATCTGGTCCTTTGCCCGTGAGAGAGCATCAGCCTTGGATGCTTCTCTTGTGTTATATTTTGGAGGTGGGCAGAGACAGGGATGTCCTCCTCAGGCAAGCATTAAACACGAACCCAAGTGCAAGTCCTACCAAAGCCCTCATCTAAATGAGGACAAACCCTGCATCCAACCATGGACCCTACATCATCGTTCTTACAATTCCATCTACTACACAACCCCATCCCGTTGTTTCCTACCCAGAACTCGGACACCCACTGGTTGTCTCCTCTTGGACTGGAAGCCATTGGGGCTGGGACCTGTGCTGCTGGTTTTACGGAGCAAGATGCAGCAGCGGTCCTAAACCGCACTCTTGGCTCTGAGGCACTATGGCAACACTAAAAATAAAGCACAGCGGGCTCCAACCAAAGGTGCCTCTGTTCCCCTTGCTCTTCCGCGGTCTTGGGGTGGAAAATGAAAGAGCCCTGAATACATAGCAGGTGGCTCCAGGCGAGCCCAATATGGTGGTTTCTGAGGAAGGACTGGCTCCAGGACATCTGGGTAAACCGCAAGTGGTGTTTTGGTGTTCAAGTCTGCAGCTTGTCATATGTTTCACAAGTGAGCACGTGTTGTTCCATCGCAGCCACACAGACCTTGGGGTCACCTCGCTACCTCCTCCTTCAGCACCTTGCCCACAGAAATGATGCTTCCTCATATATCAGGAGGCTCCAGGCGAAAATTGCCCCTGGGGGAGGGATGAGCAATGTGGGGCGGAGTGGTGGGTCTGAAGGGCTTGCAAGAAAAGGGGAAAGGCTGGCCATCTTGCTCACAGCTTTGCTAGTTTGATACAGGTTGCATCAAAACCATGACACACAACCATGTTGACCCAGCAGTCCTCCAAGGACTGAAATAGGATTAAACTCCCAGAGAGACACTATGGTGGCCCTAAAGAGAAGATGAAGACTAGGGAGGGGAGGGGTGCATGGTGGTGGTGCAGTCCCCAGCCACTCACCTCCGTGACCAAGCATCCCATAATTCAGAGCCGTACTCACAGCAGGAGCTGGGGAATTCACTGCTCTTGGGATACGGGTACACAATCAGAGCTCTTGGTCTGCAGTCATCTCTTCTCACGTGCTTCAAAGCCCCAGTCTGTAGTGCCTATAAGGTATGTACACAAGGACAGACAAGACCACAAGCATCCCACCAATTCTGCTGGGGTCCAGTGCACAATTTAGCCAATGAGTAGGGTGCTCATAGCATGAATGCCCACCTCACATGGCCTGGAGGACAGACTGCCAAAAGGGTCTCACCACAGGACAGGCTAGGATGTACAGCCAATCCTTAATCCTAATGTGCAACCACACTTCAGCTGGGTCTGTCATCTCAGAGCACTTTTTGGGTGTTGTGAGGTACACAGTGCAAGAAAAGCTGCTTTTTGGGACAGTAGAACAGAGAGAGGCTGTAAGTACTCAGCCTGGAGGAATGCAGCAGAGTCAGCTTCAAACCCCTTGAGACTTCTTTCCAATTCACATGCTGCTTTGATACCCAAATACTCAAGCAGGGAAGACAGCTTTGCATCCAGTCTCCTCAGCATTTCCCATTTCCCAGAGATGCTTACCTCCAGCTCCCCATACATCCTCTTCACAAATACCTGTGATCCCCAGTACCTCAGGTATCAGTCACACCATAAAGACTGCTGCTTCCCCGCCCAAAGCCCCTGGCAGGGCTGATCCAGAGCACATGGCTGCACACTGATGTTTATCCTTCACAAAGGGAAGGACACAGACCAAACAAGGTCCTCTCAGCCTTTCAGCCTTCTAGAGCCTCCCATACCACTCAAAAAGCAGGCTTGAAAGGAAAGCAGGTTAGGATGCAGGTGGCTCAGCCAGCATTCCTGCATTGACTTCATTGACTGACGAAGACCACTACTCCCTTTCTGCCCTTGCTTCTTCCCAAACACCTACCACAATCCTCCAGCAGACTAAGACCACTGAGATAGACAGGCCGAGTGGACAACAAGAGCCATCAATACCCCACCACCCCCCGTATCACCTTGGGGCACCATGGGCCAGACCAGTAAGCTACTGGCACCCAGGTCAGCACCATGAAAGATAGGCAGGGATCCATCAAACACAGTGTTGTACTTCCCCCCCTCCATGGCATTTTTGCATTTTGCCCCCAAAGATGAATTCCTGCAGTTACGGAGCAGAACCTTAACAGATCCCACCATAAGGGACAACTCGGGCAAGAACAAACCAGGCTCTTCCCACCAAGATTAAGAACCCCACTCATTTCAACAAAAACACATTGCAAGACAAATACAAAATATAGCACTTTAATTGCAGGAAGATAAAAAAAATTACAAAACCATTTCACAAAACTTCAGCATAAAATAAATAGGCAGCCTCATAGCATGTGCACCTGTGTAGCCCTGCTTTGTGACAGCCATAAGACACAACCCCATGCCCAAGGAGCTCCCTGGTGCTATACACACAAAGCATGTTAATAAGGATTTACACATGGATGCTGCTGCCTGGTCACATTTAGGAGAGAGAGCAACACATGCACTTGGGAGGGTGAAGCCAACCTATTAACACTATGCTGCTATCTTTTATTTCCAAGATTTATTTATATAAACTCTGGGTTTGGTTAGGAAAATTAAGATCCCTATGCTTTTATGTTCAACATTTACATATGTAATCTCTGCATTGCTTTCCCAATCTCAAAATACTTCCAGTATTACCGACAAAAATATAAACCTCATAGCAAAAATAAACAGGAATTTGAGGAGGTCTTCCTTGGAAAGCATACCATGCACTTCAGTAGGACGGCAAATTCTTTGGGGGAAAAAAAAAAAAAAAAAAATCATTTCTGCTCAAATGTAGTAAATTCTTAACATTGTAAGGCTTTTCCCAGAGCCACCTCCTTCCAGTGGCTGCTAGGCCATTGGGGCAGTTAGCTTTCACTGCTGTGTTTACACAGACTCTGGGCTGAAGACAGCAAAGAACAAGAACCAACTCGCCAAAAGGGGAATTTTATAGGCACTAATGGAGCCCAACTGGTCTAGAGAGTCACCCAGACCCCTGTGCTGTGCCAGCAGAGGCTCACACAGCGATCTGCTGGTTTTCTCTGAAGAGCGGCCGCTGGTGCGGCCCGCAGATGTCCTGGAAGATCCTGTAGGCCTGCTCGTGCTGCTGCTCGTCAGCTGTGGGCAGCATGGGGCTGGTGCACGTCTTCCCAGCTTCCTCCACCATCTGCCTGATGCACAGCTGTTCCACCTGCACCAAAAAGCAAGAGTCTTGAAGGCACTGAGAGAAGAGGAACTTCTTGGGACATGTGCTGCTACCCACCACCAGGCCAGGGCACAGAGCCAGGCCCAGCCAGGCCAGCAGGCCCAACGCCACAAGGCACCGGGCCCAGGCACCTCTAGCAAACAAGAAACAGTCACAGGAGCTGTAATAGCAAAGAAAACTGGGGGACACCCCAATTCATGCCTTGGGTGTGTGTGTGCACCAGAGGAAGTGGGGCTGCTCCAAGAGCTGGGTCTGATCAGCCCAGAGAAGAGAAGGCTCCAGGGAGATTTCACTGTGACCTTCTAGCTCTTAAACAGAGCTTATAAACAGGAGGGATTCTGACTTTTTACAACCTGATAGTGATAGGATAAAGGAAAATCATTTTAAACTAGAAGAGGGGAGATTTAGGTCAGATGTGAGGAAGAAACTCTTCACTCAGAGGGTGGTGAGGCCTTGGCACTGCCCAGAGAGCTGTAGGTGCCCCATCCCTGGAGGTGCTCAAGGCTGTGGATGGGCACTGGGCAGCCAGAGCTGGGAGACACCCAGCCCACGGCAGGGGGTAGAACTGGATGATCTTTAAGGTCCCTTCCAACCCAAGCCATTCTGTGATTCCATGACCCACTCAATGCTGGGCAGGGAGGAGCAGGACCAGGGTCTGAGCTTTTAAATCCCCTCCAGAACCTCACAGAGGCTCAGTGGGTCTATGCTTGCTCAAGGTATCTGCACTGCCCGCCCCATCCACACCCTGGTCTCAAGTTCCATCTGTCACCCAAGGGGTGCTGCGCTTGGTGTGGGCTCCAGAAACGCCCCATGCATTGCCCCAAGGCAAGCCTGTGGGCTCCCACACCTGCTTCACCTTCTCAGGTGAGAAGCTGGCCAGACCCCAACACCATCACTCAACACAGCCATTCCACGCATTTATCCCCTCATTTCCCACAGCAGAGGGAGAGCTCCCAGTATCAAAGGGCAGGAACAGAAGGAAGTATCAGAGCAAAGCAGAGCCAGGGGAAGGGGCAGAAAACAGCTTTTCTAAAGCAATAGGAAATCTATGAGCCACATGGCATGCAGGAGCTTTGCTTGCAGATGTGATCTAACCAGGCCAAGGGCTCTCTGGCAAGCAACAGCATCTCAGGAGACTGTGGATGCTCATGCCAACCAGAGACTGAAACCAAAGCCCTACACTTTTAGGGAGAAAAGAGCAAAATAGTTCAGAGAGGAGGTGAAACCCAGTGTCAGGGACCAGGAGCTGCTGCCATACCTGGACAAGGATGAGCTTGCACCGCAGCGGCACCGCGTCTGGGAACTCCTCTCCGAAGCACAGCATGACCCGGCTGTCCGGGAAGCGGCCCTGGTTGTTGTAGTACTGCTGCAGTTCTGCAAGGAGAGGAGCACAGCTAAAAGCTGTCTGCAAGCCTGCACCAAGCATACTGACACAGAAGCTGGCTGGTGGCTTTCCCTAGTGAAGCCAGCCTCGCTGTGCAAAGCCTCCAGCCAGGAGGCATTTGCTATGTGACAGTACTCTGCATTATTGCTTCCCAGACCTGATATGATCAGTTACTCATCCAGATCACTTGGGTAAACAGCAGTGATGGACAGTTATAACCCCAAAGTGCTCCAAGAGGAAGCAGGGCAGAGCCAAACACAGTATCAACCCCTCCTACAATGCTCCTTACCAACCTCTATAGAACATGTTGGTGTCGAATATCTTCACCACCTCATCCCGGTCCAGTTTGCTGGGCCTGTCCTTGTACATCACCGTGTTCCCACTCCAGAAGACCCTGCCCTGGCACAGCCTCTTGATGAAGATGCCCTGCTTGTTGCTGTGCAGCAGGACACCCCGCTCCAGGTGTCCAAAGAGCTTCCTGGTGATCTGTTTCTGGCGGTCGTTCTGGATGGCTTCAGCCGAGGGGAACCTCACGTGCTCCAGGGAATCAGTGGCATAGGTCTTCTCACCGTGGCTGGAGGGTGGGCTGAGCGAGAGCCTGCAGCCCTCGGTGTATGAGGTGGTGATCTGCCCCACCAGCTTCCCGCTGTAGAAGAAGGTGATCACCATCCGGGAGTAGCCTGGAGGAGAAGGGCAGGTGAGTCAGAGCCACTGTCTGCCATGGCACACCTACATGAGCAAGGAAAGCTCCAGAGAGGGGTGTGATGGCCACATCCCAGAATCACACAGGGGAAAGGGAGCTGCCTTACCTGAATGATGCTGCTCATAGCCAGTGTACCCATTTACCAGGGGCAAAGCTGTGGGCAGAGAGAGCAGAGATGTGCCCAGCCCCAGACATGAGTCCACCTCCCTTTCCCAAACCCCAATCCCACTCTCCAATCACCATCCCCAAACTCTGTCACCCAGCAAGCACATCAGGCTTTCCCAGCTCCTGCATGGGCAACACCAGCAAATACCCCCAGGGTGATTCTAAAAATGGTACAACAAACACTGCACTGTTGGGTGCCCCATACCCAGCATGATGCCCAAATTTAAGCATTGAGGAAGGTAAAATACAAGTGCTGCCCAGAGGGAGCCTGTACCACCCAGTCACTGCTCTGGACAAACAGTCAGGTCCCACAGAACACCCCACACACCACCAGCTACTCACTGGGGTTGGGCTGCTGCATCCACCAGTCTGGTATCGGGGGGTTTCTGCAGGTCTCCTGAGGGGGCGAGGGGCTTCTCTTGATGATCCCCAGGTACTCATCAGCATAGGAAGGCTGGGGCAGGAAGGAGAGCCTGTTAGATTGCCCAGGGACAGAATGCTAGTGCCCAAGGAGGGGTCCAGGGGGCAAAGCAAGAAGGCAACAGGGATGCCAAGACACTGGTGAATGATTTCTGGTTAGAAAGAGCAAGTCTGGGATTTCCCAGGCTGTACACCCAAACAACCACTCGAGGTACCTTGCAAAACCAGCCCCACGCAGTGCAGCCAAGAAGGGGAACAGAGGCACAAGAAGCCTGCAGCCCCCAGCGAACATGAATGCAAACAAAGCACATTCCGTCCATGAGCACACACCCAGACCTTGAGCTCACTCAAATGAATGACCACAGCCAGCACAGCTGCAAAAGCACAGCGCTCCTGGCAAGGCCAGCTCCAAAGATTTAGGCAGATTTAGCTTTAAACATCAGCAGGCAATGCCAACGCGTGGTCAGAGGCCCACAGCCATGGTGACGGGCTCACCTCCTTCATCAGGTCATCGATGGCAGAGGGGCTGCACTCCATGTCCGTGACATCGGTCATGCTGCTCCCGTTCCCCATGCCGATTTTGCCTGCAGAAAGCAGCAGAGATGCAGCCATGCAAGCTGTGGCTTGCCTCCCCGCCAGATTTCAGAAACCCTTCACCCCACGAAAGTTATGAAATTGAGAACCACAGCAACCCAGGGTTCCTCCTTCCCCCCGCAGCAGCTGCATTTTGGAGCCAGAAATCAGTCTGCGATAAATCGCATTGCACCAGTACATAGCGACTAGCAGTAGGGTAAACTAAATTTGGCCTGGGGCTAGAGCAGAGCAGAGGGTTTTTTCTGAGCACCCCAGAGACCGGGGCTGCTTCTCCTTTTTCCACGAGCCGTGCTGCCGGTGGGAACCTGCAGTGCCATTTGCATACAGGGCCCCAGGTGAACACAATGAAGATGAGATGCTAAAGGCAGATTTTGTGCAAGGTTTTGCTTTTTTCCCCCCTCTAAGTAGCAAAAAAAATCACACATGCCTAACCACAAGCAGAGATACACTTAGTGCAGCCTGCACCACACCAGACAATGCAGCAACAACTGCTCCCTGCTGAGCTGCTGTTACTCTAAGCAGTGCTAGCAGGAGGGAAGGGATTTCTTGCAGCTCCTGGCCAGGCTGGGTGTCAGGTGGACAAAGGGCTGGGGGTTCAATCACCCCCAAAGCAGAGGAAGGACTCAGGTTTGTCCTTAGAGCATCCTTAAGGGCCCATTTCCTAAGCAGCATTTTAGCACAGGGAAAAAAAACTCTTGCTCCTAACAGCCCAGCAGCTCCTTCCCCACCTCCCAGCACCACAGTGACACAGGACACGTCCCCAAGCCATGGGGTCAGCCCCATGCTGCTGGGTGCAGGTCAGCAGCAGCCATGGCTGCACCCAGCCCCATACCCTTAACTGGGGCACTCACATTTCTGCTCCTCCTCTGGCACGATCCTGTACACCTTGTAGGGCTCGGAGATGTCCAGTTGGGACCTGTCTGTCACCTCCTCGAAGTCAGGGCTCTTGTTCAAAGCGCAGCGCAGCCGCGTCTTCCAGGTGGCCGGCTCTGCTTTGTCACCCTCCTTGAACTTGCCTTTGAAAACAGCCCAAGCCTAAAGCAAAGCAAAAACAAATAAATCCTTCATGCAAGTTTTGCAAATGGACCAAGGAGCAAATGAACTGGGGCTGCAGCATGGCTCGGGCATGCTGCTGCACAGAAATGGAACATCTCGTGCTCAGATGTAAAAGTCCCCAGAAGTTGAGACGTTGCCACACACGCAGATCTCCACCAGCCACATCCCACCAAGCTGTGGGAGCTGGAGCTGGCCTCGTGCTCTGCACAGCACAGCTCAAACCAGAGCCAAGATCACAGCATGTGACTTCACCTTGGTGAGGGCTCACATCCCAAGCTCTGCTGTTCACACTGACCCAGTAACACCCAAACCCACACCCAAATAAGCCTTGTTTGCCAGCTCCTGGCCAGTAAGGGCCAGCTGGTTGCTTTGGTTAAGATCAGAATGCCATCCCTGCTTTCATGGGGACATGGGAGAGTGCATTTTATCATGGAATTATAAAGCATATTAAAATAAAGATAGCATATAAATATACATAAAGCCACCTTTGCACCCATAGCTCTGAATCAGCCCTGAGACCCCAGGCACTACGGATACAGCGAGGTATGGGAATGGGGCAGAAGGAATTTTAGCACAGGGGAAAAAAAAAAGCTCTTGCTCCTAACAGCCCAGCAGCTCCTTCCCCACCTCCCAGCACCACAGTGATGCAGGACACGTCCCCAAGCTATGGGGTCAGCCCCATGCTGACTTTTTGGTTTAGAATGGAATTTTCCTGTTTTTCCCAAAATGTGAAGTCTCTCCTGTCAGCCATTTCCTTCCTTCCTTTTTTTGGAAAATCCACTCTTATCAGAAAGAGCCTGACAGGTTGCTGTGGGTAGGTCAAGGAGAACCCTGGGCTCTCACATCAGGCCAGCATTAGAACACACTGGGAACAAACCTAAACCCAGTGCTAACACTTGGCAAAAAGGAAAAGCCACCCCTAAACTATCCCTGCACTCAGGCACCTCCTGCAAGCTGCAAAACCCACTGACAGCAGGGACATCTCCCATCAGCAGATGGGTCAGCAAGGAGAAACAGCAGTGCAGAGCCCTGACACCGCTGGTAACAGGGACCAAGCACCTCACCCTACCTTGAAAATAGAGGCATCCACCTCCTGGTTGTAGTCCTGCTTCCCTGCGTGCTTCCAGGGAATGCGGAACATGGTTTTCTCCTCGTTCTCCCAGATGAGCCCCGGGTACTGCTCGCTGTCGATCTGCTCGATCAGCCACTGCCGCAGCCGCCGCCCGCCGTTGCGGTCACACATCCTGGGCAGAGGGGAAACCAGGTCACCCTGCGCCCATCCATCAGGCTGTCCGTCTGTCTGTCCATCCCTCCCCGCACTCCCCCCGCTAACAGCTGGGCTATGGGGATATCCTATCTGATTTCTACAGCTGCATCTAATTTTTAGGACAAGCACCTGACTGCTGAGCACTCTAGAGCACCAGCAGATGGCAATGTGATTTCCAAGTAGGGAAAAAATAAACAAAAAAAGCAATTTGGGTGCAAGCGACCACGCTCTGCTCCAGCTGATCACGTGCTCTGCTGACAGCACAGCGCTTGCCAAGGCAGGCAGCTGCCACGTGCCTCTGCCTGTGCCCTCAGCTCCCTTTTTGCAAGGGAAAAGCCACGGCAGCATCTCCGCAGCCTTCTCCCATCGCTGCCTGCATGGCTCCGCCCCGGCCATGGGGGCAGGCACTGGACCCATGTCCACACCCATTTACTGAATATGACGAAAGCATTCATTAGCCTATCCAGAGGCTGCCTGAAGCCCTGCTGAAAGGCACCTTTATCTGAGAGTTTTAGGGCATTTTTCCTTTTACTGCAAATTTCTCCTCCTGCTTTCGACTGAAGCAGGATCACAGCAACAGGCTGGCTTGGCGCTGTCACTCCTACAGCAACGGGGGGGGGAAATAAAACCGAGGAGGATGAGGCATCAGCCAGCGTGAGAACAGCGAGGAGCTGGGGCGCAGGTAGCAGCAGGGTCACCGCAGGGAGCAGGGCCACGCGACCACATCCTCTCAGGGACAGGGCCAGGACCTTTCGCTGAGGGACACAGGGTGAGATCGCCTCGCTTTAAGTCTCAGCTGGTTTTTAGCTAAGTTACATTGCTGAGCACCCATGAGAAAGCTAACTCAGCTTGTTCTCTAGAAAGCTTCTTCCTATTGCTGGCAGAGGGCAGGGTGTGCTCCCTGCCACCAAAGGCTGCCCGAGGACAGGGACACAGCACCCAGTGCCCCCCTTTCCCCATCCCAGCAAAATGCTCCAAGCTATCGCCATGCTCTCCCTGCCCCAATCCAGGGCACTGGGCTGCAGCAGCACTCAGCACCAGGCCTGCTGCCCTACACCCCCAGCCCCTTCCCCATGCACCCCAACACCCTGCAGCCCCATTTCCTGCACCCCAGCTCCCTAAAGGCCTCCATCCCAGCACGCTGAAGCTGCATCTCCTGCAACCCCATGCCAGCTCTGCACCCTAAAACTCCCATCCCAGCACCCACATGCACTCCCAACACCCTACAATCCATTTCCATTCATCCCTGTATGTCCAGCACCCTAAAATCCTTCACCACAGCACCCTGAAGCCCTATCCCCAGGGCTCTGAACCCTCCCATTCCAGCACCCCCCAATCCTATCTCCTGCACCCCAGCACACTGCCTGCCCTCCTGCACACCCACAATATTAAAACCTCCACCCATCACTCTATGGCCCTACTCTGTTCACTCACAGAGCTCCATAACCCTACCACTTGTAGGGCCCCACACCCTAAACCCTACAGCCCAGCTCCCTAAAGCTTTATCTCCTCCATCTTCAACACTCCAATGCTGTTCTCATCACAGCACCCAATGGCCCAAAAATATCCCAATCCTAGAAACCTCTTTCCAAGCACCCCAACACCCTAAAACCGCCCACCCAAGCACCCCATAACCCTGCCCACCTCCTGCACCCCAACACCCTGGAAATCCCCATCCAAGCACCACATGACCCTAAAAATCCTCATCCCAGTACCCTATGTACCGTCGTTCCCCATTCCCAGCACACCCCGACACCACGCACCCCACCAGTACCTTCCACGCACCCTGCTCCGCGCCTCAACCCACACCTCCGCCCGTCCCCCAGCTTATATAGCGCGCCGCCGGGCGCGCCCCGCGACGCCCCGCCCCCGGCATCGCTCAGCCAATGGCCGCCCACTCCCTCTCCGCCCACCCAATGGAGAGCCACCTCCCTCCTCGGCGCCCAATGAGAGACCGCCCACTGGGGGGCGCGCGCGCGCGCTCTGCCCGCGGAGCTTTCTCTGCAGCGCGCGCCTTTCCGGGAAATCAGCACCGCGCCGCAGCTCGGCGCGGGGGCGGGCGGTGTCCGTGTGTCCTGCGTCTGTCTGTCCCCCCCGCTAGCCCATTGCATCCCATTTCCTGCTGCTTCTCCATCCCCACGCTGTTCCCGGTGGTGCTCAGCCAAACCAATATTGAATATTTGCTTCAATATTTCCTTGGAAGTGGAGCGGTGATCTGCCAGCCCCTCTCTCCGAGCACCATTTCTGCAGCCTCCTCCCCGCAGGCCCGGCCCGAGGCTGCCACCCGGGCACCCCATGGCAATGTGAGGCTGCAGGTGGATCCCAGCCAAAGGTGCAGAGCCCGAGCCCCTGCTGCAGCCGTGGCTTTGGAGGGGATTTCTGGGATTCCAGCTTGCAGACAGGCTTCTCGGAAGAAAACCCAAAGTATTCCCATGTGGGTACTGCAGAGAAATGGGAAATGTCTGGGGCTGTGCAGACAACATAATAAAAAAGAATGATCCAAGGCACAGAGCCCTTACTCTTAGTGTAGAGCAAATACCTTCTGTAAGGGCCCGTGTGAGGTTTGGGGAGAGCCAAAAGCAGTGGAAGCAACTGCAATGAGAAATTGGTGAGAGAGAAGTGCACAAACAAGGGCAGGTTGGCAAAGCCAGGAGCGGAGCTGGAGGGGCTGAGCTGCTTTTCAGTGAGGCAGAATTCACTCTGAAGGAGCTGAGCTGAGGCAGGCAGGTACTGAGCCCTTCTGCAGGGCAGACACACCACGTCCAGCAGCTGCTCCTTCAGTTGTTTCCATGTCACTGAGAGCAGGAGCTGGAGGCCCAGCTGGGCAGCACTATTAGAGCCTCCACTGGTGCCACCAATATAGGCCAGAATGGAAAAAAATACTTGTATTCACCTGGAAACATAGATATATGGTACATATCTGGGCACAGGAGGTGCTTTTTGGGCAGCAGTTGCTGCTGTGATGCTGCAATTACCGGGGGCATCCCCCCTGGTTCCCACAAGTCACAGTGATTTGGGGAAGTGCTGCAGTCCAGGGATGCCCGTGGGGCTGAGGCTGAGGCAGCAGATCGAGGTTATCACACCTCCTGCACATCTAATCTCTGCTTATCACATATCTGTGATGACTTCCTATTGACACCAGAAACCAACTTTCTTCTCTTTTTCCTGTGCGCAAGTTCCATTTTTCTGCTTCCTAAAATGATAACCGAGGCAGTCAATGCAACATCCACCAGGTTTGCTCAGCTTCCCTCTGGCCCCCTTGATCAACAGCATTTAATGGCCCTTTCCCCATTAATTGCCCAGGTGCTTTCCCAGGTAAAAACCACTGCAGTGTTTCTGTGTAGAAAGCAGAAGGTACCCTTTTCTCTGCCTGAAGAAATGATTAAAATCATCATTTTTCTCCCCGCATCCCTTCTGTTACAGCAAAGCATCAGCTCTTTAAAAGTTCATTTTCCTTTTGGTTGTCATGAAGAAAATAGAAGCAGGACAGAGCGGCCGGGGCAGCCCATCCCTCCATCCCTCCATCCATCCCCATGGTTTGAATCAACGACCCCTTCCCACAGCCTTGGCTCAGTCCCAACTTTGTCCCACTTGGAGACTCCAATACCCAGAAATTTTCATTAAGGGAATTCCTAGAAACATTTGAAGTCCTATTTGTTTTTTCTCAGAATGGATTGCAGATTGTTTTTTTTTTAAGGAAGGTATTTAGAGGAAAAACAAACCAAGGCTGACGTGCGAGATTTAAATGTTTAAACCTGCGAAGACAGAGAAAGGCTCTCGAGGAACAGCAGGATGGTGGCTGGAAATCTGCAGCAGATGAAGGATGGAGTCCTCTGGGGGTGACCCTGAAAGGGCTTCCATGCAGGCTGAGGCTCTGCACAGTCTGCCCCTCGTTAGCTCAGTAACAATTGGGTTGTCCCATGTGCTGGGACCTCGTGGCCACGGTGCCCACACTGCTCCCCCCGCAGCCAACTGTGTGGCCACGGCCCCCCCATCCCAGCCCTCGCCCCATTGCTTCCTGCTGTGGCTGCAGACCCCCCAGGTGCTGGGTGCAGCGGATGTCACATTGTTCAAGGCATGGGGCAACATCTGTCTGCCAACAACTGATGCCTATCTGTCCATCCATCGGTTTCTGCTGGTGCTGGAGGGCAGTGAGGGGGTCGGTGCTGGGGAGGCAGCCCAGGATCCCCCCCTGCTCCCCTCCTGCTCCTGCTGGGCCAGCAAGCGCTGCAGCTCCTCCTGGTCCCTAAAAGGGTTCCTGCCGTAATCCCGACGGATCCACGCACGGTACTGCCAGGGCAAACCAGAGAGGGTGCACAGTGCAAAGTCCTGAGTCAACACAGGGCACACCAAGCACAGCACAGCTGCCTGCAGCAGCAGCCCCACTCTGCAGGAGCTTGCATGCCGTGCAACGTGCCCCCTTCATTGCATCTTGCAGTGCTGCACATCTTGCGCTGTTGCAATCTTGCGATGCAAGAGATGCAGCGTTGCCCCCACACTAAATGCTGCATCCCCAGGACAAAGAGCATCTGATGGGTGCTCACCAGGACCACGGAGCTGGCAGCAGCCCCAACTTCTTCCCCGAGCAGCAGCTTTATTTACTTTGTTTCAGTGACTTTATTTACTTTCCCTCGCCAAGAAGCTGCTGTCATTCCTCGTGCAGCCGCGTTCCCGTAAGCGTCCCCACGCGCTCTCCCTGCTGGGGCAGCGCAGGGATGGGCAGCACTCGCTGACCCAAACACCCCGGGCACGTCGGCTCCTGCCGCGGGGGTGAGGCTGTTTGCAGAGCGCTTTGCTCACCCAAACCCGTCCCAGACCGGGGCCAGCTGGCACCCGGTGGGGCCCCGTGGAAATCCTTCCCGACAGCAGAGGGATCCGCTCCCAACAGTGCTGCTGGGCGCTGCTCGTGGGAACGGCTTCAGCACCGCCCAGGGAGGGGGAACACAGAGCGGGGGCACTGGGACCGGGGAGGGGATAGGGGGGTGTGCCCAGCAGTGCAAAACTCCTGCAAAAGGACAGAGTGCAGAATGCAAAACTTGGGGTGAGCTGCCAATCCCCAGCAGTACTTATGGGATATGGGGTAGCACCGGGGTGGGCATCAGCTGCAGAGAGCCAGGGAGGAAGGGAGCTGTTAAAACAGCCCCAGGTTATGGGGATGCATCTAGGAGATGAGCGAGCAGCTCCCATGTGCCCCCATCTCAATGCCTCTGGATGAGGTGCCCAGTGATGGCCATAGGGCTCCAGCTTCCTGGGATTGGGAGAAAGGCAGGAGAAAGCCCGAGAGCAGCCCTGCTGGCAGCCCCTCCTGCAGCTGGGGAAGGTCAGCCTGGGCAGAGGGGGTTTCCATGGGGAATGCCTGGATTTCCCACCTCCGCTGACCCAGACGGGACTCACCCTGTAGCCACCCGCATGCAGGAAGCCCCAGGGGTGGGGTGGGGGCCGTGCTGGTTTCCTTCCAGCCACTGGGAATCAGCTCCAGAGCAGCTTCCAGATGGGATGTTCTGGAGGCTGGATCCTCCTGGCTAGGGGCTGGAGCTGAGCTGGGAATCAGTGGGGCTGGGCCAGCTTGGGACAGGCAGCGGGTGCCCATAGAGGGGAGCACCCATCCCATTTGGGAAAGCAGCCTGCTCCCAGCACAGCAGGTATGCACCCTGCATCCTCACCACCACCTCTGCACTTACTCAATTGCTTTTCTAACCTCCCCCTTCCTCCTGCTCCTCTCTCTCAGTTCCCCAGCACCCAGCAGGGTCAGGCTGGGAGCACAGCATCCCCGCAGCACCACGCTGTGCACACACACACGTGCTCCAGGTGCCTGCAACCCCTCCTCCTGCAAAGCAGAGCCACAGGGCACAGGGGCTGCCTCGGTGCAGCTGCCAGGCACTCTTCACCCGGAGCAATTCCCATGCGTGTCAAACCCTTATGAAAACAAAGCTGGGGCTGAGCAATGTGAGAGCACCAGGACTGTGCTGGCAGGCATCCACCCCGGATAAGGCAGCAGCAGCGGGGAGCACAGCGTGTCTCCAGCACACCCTTGCAACACGAGTGCTGCTTGTCTGAACCCCACGGCTTGCAAACAGGCGTGCACGGCGCTGGCAGTATTTCCAGGGAAACGCTTGCAGCAAACAAAATTCAAGAAGTCAAAAAAAAAAAAAGGAAAGAAATATATATATATGTCTCTAAGGGGAAGGAAAGGACAAGTGAGATGAGATCACCCGAATTTTGGGAAATGGGATGAAGAGCAAGTGAGGGAGCCCTAGGGGGACACGGTGTGCCTCGGGGATGGCTTGGGGAGGGCTGGCAAGTGCTGGCCCGGCTGGGGGAAGCCCTGCAGGGAATCTCCAGCACCATGGGGGGTGATTTTGCAATCCCTCAGACCCCTCTGCCTCCGCTGTGGGCGTTGCTGCAAGCGGTGACAGCCACAGCCCTCATGTGACAGTGCCTGTGCCTGGGCAGGGGACATGGCAGAGGGGCAGGGGCTGATGCTGGGGCTGCTGTCACACGTGGTCCTGCTGGGAAGGAGAGCAGAGAATTCCCCTTGAGTTGCTCCATGCACAGTGGCTCTGGGCTGCAGAATGTGGCAATGTGCCAGAGGTTGGGGTTTTCCCTCCAGCATCCCTGGGACCAAGCGTGGGGCTGCCCTGCACACGTGGAGCTGTGGCAAAGGGGTTGGGTTACCCACGTGCAGAGTCCCTCTGTCACCATGGTGCACTCCCTGGTGCCAGCTCAGTGCCACCCATGTGTCCCCTCCAAGCTGAACTCTCTAGCAAAAACAGCACTGGGGTTTGAAACAGCTTTTTCAAGCGCACTCGCATAATGTCTAGGCACTTTTTTTTTTTTTTTTTTTTAAATTTTGCATGCATGCATGCAAAAAACAAAACCCCCGGGTAATAAATAGCATGCACAAAGGCCTGCTTGGGCAAACAGCTGTTTGCAAAAGTGCTGCATGCAAAACACTCGTGGTTATTTGCACGCTCTGCAGACGCATCCACAGGGGCCCTCAGCTGCAGAGCCTCCTGACTTTGGCACGAGGTCACTGCAACCCATTCCCCCGGCATCGGTGCTGGGGTGCATGCAGACAGGAGCATGCAGGACCCACCTCCTTCAGCAGGCTCCTCTCGTACTCCTGCAGCTGCTGCTGGAAGCCGAAGTTGGGGCTGGCGTAGGAGCGTGCAGCCTTGGTGGCAGCCAGGCAGCGCTCCCAGCCCAACTCGGTCACTGTCATCAGGTAAGCCACCAGGATGGTGGTGCTGCGGGACACCCCAGCCAGGCTGGCATGGCAAGGGAGTCAGGATGGGAACCCCACAGTGAGGGACACCCATGGGGTGCTGCGTCCTGGGGTTGAAGATGCTGGTGGGGCTTCCCCAGCCATGGTGGCACCACCTGGTCCTGTCCCTTTGGTGCCCCTACAAAGGTCCCATCCTCACGTCCCCCCCTCCAGCCCATCCCATCCATTCAGATGCTCAGGTTTCAGGGCAGTGCCCACCCTGTTGTCATCTCTCGTCTCCTCCTCATCTTCCTCTCCACCGCAATTAATGCTCAATACAGAGGACACTTTTTGGGATCCCATCCCTGCTTCCCAATCGCACCCCTACAAGCACCTGGGACCTCCCCGTGCCCTCCCTCAGGTGACCCTTTCCCCCACCTTTTAGCACCAAGCTGCCAGTGGAGGCTCTTACCAGTGGACGAGGCAGCCTCCCCCGTGCAGCCGGCACTCGTGGATGAACTTGATGCTCTCCTTGAAATGCTGCATCCTGACGGGAGAGAGGCAGCGAGGTGAGGCCGGGAGCAGCGGCCGCCTCCTGGAATCCTCCCTGGGATTTCCCTGGGGCAGGCAGAGATGGGGTTCCTGCCAGAGGAAGGGACTGACCTTGGTCAGGCAGGAAGGAAAAGCAGGAGAGGCTTTCTGGGGGATTTCCTGCTTCCCAAGCTGGTGAGATGGAGCAGGGTGATGTCACCAACCCAAATGATTTGGGGAGGACGTGGAGGCTCAGCCCACAGGGCAAAATCCCCGTGCCCAGCACATCTCCCTGCACATCCCCACATCAGAGCTCCTCCTGAGCCATCAGATCTCCCCAGTTCCCAAAGGATGCTGACGACACTCCAACCCCTCCTATGGGGGATGCTCACAGGAAGGAAGATGCAGTGCAGGTGGTTCTGGGGCATTTTACTGTGTGCATTCCTGAAAGCCTCCTGCCAAGAACCAGCAGCTGCCAGGGCAGAGGGAGTGCATTCACCCAAACCAGAGAGTTTGGCAGAAAAGCAGAGGGAGCAGGGAGCTTTTTGGCTGCTCAGCTGCAACAAAGCATAGTGCTACACTGCTTGGATGTGGATCAGTACAGGCAGCACCCATCCTTCTAAATGCATCAAGACTAAATGCATCAAAAATAGGCTACAATTACTCAATGTGCACCGATGGGACAGAGGTGGATGTCCATGGGAGGGTTTTGCATGCTCTGCTGCCACGAACCCCTCTGGTTTGCTGCTACCAAACACTGAGCATCTCCCAGGGCCCACGCAGAGCTGCTGCTTTGGCTCTGCAACAAATATTCACAACAATCGCTGCTTATCCCTGCTCACCCCGAGCCCTGGGAGAGTTTTGAGGCAGAAAAGCTGCTGGGTAACGTTGGGACCGTGCCCAGGCTGATGGTGGACTCGCTGACCCGAGGGCCTGGCGCACAGCCCTGGATTTCTCTAGGGGAGGAGAAGAGACAGCTCAGATCACTGCAGGCTCGGTGCCGGCCTCACGCAGCCCCCGTCCCGCTGCTGGCTCCCAAACTTCCTCTGCCTCCGCGTGACCGGGCTGGGCCAGCCCCACGCAGCCTTCCTGCTTTCTCAGAAGCTCAGGCACACACCACAGCTCAGTTATTCCCCACAGCATCCTCCCAAGACCCCCTCCAGGACTGGGAGTTCGACTGAGGCAGAGCCATCCCAAACATCCCCTCGCTTTTATCTGGCCAGCGGGGAAGCTGCTCGCCCTTCTCTGGAAGCGCAGAGCTCAGGTGCCTTCTAAGAAGCCAACCAAAGGCATATTCAAAAATAGCAGGGAGTTCTGCTGCCCAAAAGCCAAGAAGAGAAGGAGGCACGGGGAATTCTTCAAAGCTGTGGTCATACTAAAAATATTCAGTCTCTTGGCCATGTCAGTCTGCCACCAATGGAGCATCTCCAGTCGGGGAACGGGGACTTTTCTCGGTGCAGAGCTTGTCCCAGGGGTTTCTCCTTGGCCTGTTTGTCCAGAGTGTTTTATCACAGAGCAGAGAAGCAATGAGCACCCTCAGGGCATGCCTGTACTGCCTACACAACCCACATGGACCCAAGCTCTCCCAGACCCCACCTCTTCTTCATCCCTTTTCTGGGACCAACGGGGTTGAATCTTGCTCAGAAGGCCATAAGGATGGTTGGGTGTCCTCCCATTGAGCCTCATTTGGACATCTGCCCATCCCTACTTGGGCTCTTCCCAACGCAACCAGCCAGAGGAAAGCTCTCCCAGTTTCACCTCACAGGACTGGTGCTTTGGAGAAGGTAACACAGAGCTAGCGAGGCCCTGAGTCACCAGCATCCCCTCTGCAGGACACCAAGTTCACCAAGGATTGTGAAATCCAAGCCTTAAACTGACAAGCAGAAAATAGTTCCTTGAATAAGACTTTCTTCCGGCAGCCAGCCTCGTCCTTCACTATTTTCCCCTTTCAGTAGACGTACCACAAATGCAAAGAAACGAGGGGAGAGAAAAAAAAATAACCAAAAAACCCTGTTCTTGCTGAGGCAGGGCTTTCTTGTAAAGCTTCTCTTTCCGCTCAGCGGGAGCATGAGCAAGCAGAATCATGCACAGGGAGCTGTGTTTCTCCCAGGGATGCTGAAAAGCAGCACCCCCACACATGGGGCTTGGTCCAGCCATTGTGCATGAACATTTTGCCCTTTCAGGGTTGGATTGGCAAGAAAAGTTCCCAGAAGTCACCCATGTTCTGGTTACAGCAGATGGTTCTTGGGTGCCCATTGTCCAAAGAAGGCAATGGGACACTGCAAACTGCCTGGTACCTGCAGCCATCAGCCCCAGCATCGCCTCTCCCCAACCTCTCCTTGAGAGCATCCTTAAAGGACTTATGAGTGTGTTCTGTAGGGTGAAAAACATTCATTTTGATAAACATCTGATTTCTCTTCCCAAGGAAAACGTCTGGAAGGCCAACACAAATCACTGTCTTTCTGCACCAATGAAACACGCTCTGGTTTTGAGCTCTGCTTGGTAGAATAATTCTGAAATTTGATGGAAAATTAAATTTACTGACCACAAACATGCAGAGAAACAGATTTCAGACCATACAAACGCTATGAACTGCCTTAGAATGAGCCACAGCTTTCATCAAACTCAACAACTACGTAAAGTTTTGGCAGCACAAAGTCAATATTCATTCTGTGGAATCTGAACTTTTATGGACCAACAGCTACCAAAACGCTACCTTGGGAGGCGAAGGGACTGCAGACCACTTACAGGTTTTGGCTGGAGGAATCTGAGGCTGAGATACAGAGATAAGTCATGTCCTGAAACGAAAAGATGGTTGTGGTAGTAAGATACCTTCAAGAATCACCAAGTCTCCCATTTTCTCTTTTCCTTCTGCGTAACCCTTCCACTGGATGGATAAAACCCTTCTTGAAATGGAATTTTCAGGAGCACTGTGGGCAGAGCAGGGCTCTTTTCCACAATTTCAGTCGGAGCCCAATGCACCATGGAGAAATGCAGCCACCCCAGCTGCCAGCCCCATCCCTGTCCCCATCCCCATCCCTGCTCCAGTACAGCCAGGCCCTGGCAGGATGACGTGTGCCAACACGCACTCATGAAGTCACTCTCATCAATGAGTTATTTCCTCCCTTCTTTTAATACACAGTAAATCATCCTGCCGCGTGTTGGCGTAGGTCAGATTGCTTTCCTTTCTTTAAAGCATCGCTTCCTCGATCCTCCCTGTTCTGAGCTAAAATTAGACCCTTTTCATCTGAGTATTTTTAATTTTTTTCTCAGTCAGATGGGTGGAAATGTTGCTAGACAGAGCTGACACAGCCGAGCACCAGGGATTGCCCCATCTCCATCCATCTCCATGTCTCACCACTGCCCAAAGACACTCTTACTTCCCTCCAGCCCAAGCTAAATAAGGCTGGAAAAAGCCAATTATTCCAGGTGAACAGCAAAGGGAAGGAGTAAAGTTGGGCAGACATGGCCATCATGGGGACATTCCCACAATGGAAAGATCCACATTGTGAGAAGCAGCATGCAGGGATTTCCCAAGCATCTCCTCTCCATCCCATCGCCCTTCCTTGGTTCCAGTGGGATGGGGACCACCCCCCATCCTGGCCCTTCCCAACTCTGTGGCTCATTCCTCATCCACACCCCAGCAGATGAGGTGCAAGGGGACCATGGAGCAGGGACATGGGGACAAGCAAGCCAACGCCAGCAGATCTCATGGGATCTCGTGCAATTGGGATGAGCCACAATGGGTTGCGGCTTCCCAGCACCTGGATGAGTGAGGAAAGCCACCAGGCTGGGAAAGCCACCGTGCCAACACGTGCACTCAGAGCCCAGCTGGACCCCGGGTGGTTTCCCCTTCCCCACGGGGCCGGGTGCCCCATCCCGCCCGGGGGAGGGAAGCTGGGCTGCACGCATGGGAACGCTGCTGGGGTTTGCGGTCCCCGGCCAGGGGCTGTGATTGACACATTGCTCAACCCACCATGCTTTTCCTGTTCCCCTTTCCACCGGCCCTGCGCTGCTGCGGGCTGCAAGCTGCCCAGGAGAGCTGCTGCCCATACAGCCATGCCCTGTGCCCCAGCTGCTGCCTCTGCCACCAGCGAGCCATTGCTCTGCTCCCATTTTCTACACCCCTCTTCCTTCTTGCTCCCCACCCTCCATGACTCAATGTCTTCGCAGGGACGATGCTCAAGCTGATGTCTCAAGCTGGGGTGCTTGGCAGAGAGGGGTAGCACCCACCATCACGATCCCAAGGAGCAGGGGCTCCTGCCTCAGTTTCCCCCTTGCCCCCTTTCACCTGCCCTGCCTGTAGGACTGCCACGCATGGGGTGGGGAAAAGCCATCAAGTGCCATCCCCAGGAGTGCCACAGCTCTGTGTCACCGGGACTTTGGGGACACAGAGCAGGACAGGATTGCCTCCTGTGCCTTCACGTTCTATTTTCAGGATTCCTCAGTGCTCAGCCCCAAACCCAACACCAGAACCAGGGATCACGGTGACACCGGAGGGATAGGGAATGGGCTCGAGGGGGGCTGTCCTGGGTTGTAGGGTCCGGGTGGGGGGGTCCGGGTACTCCGCAGGCGCTGCCCAGGGATGGGGGCAGCAGGCAGAGCCCGGGGGCCCCACCGTGCCCCGTCCAAAGCGCTGGGTGCGGCGGTGCCGTGCGCGGGGCTCCGCTGCCCTCTCGTGGCCCCTGCCCAGGGCAGCACCGTGGGTCGGGCACCTCAGCCTCCCTCCCTCCCTCCCACCCCACTAGGAGGCAGCCGTGCCCCCTACCCCAACACCGGGCCCCGCAGGGTGCCCCTGCGCTCACCTCCAGCACCGGCCTGGCCCCGTTGTGCACGGACAGGATGTGGGTCACACCGTGCTGCCGCAGGCTGTCCCTGTCCTCCGAGTCTGCAACGGGGAGAGCTCCAGCAAACGCTCACAGATGTCCCCCTAGCCCCGTCCCGCTGCCCCCCACCCGTGGGACGAGGCACCCAAAGCCAGGTGTGGAACAGCAAAGCCATTTGGCAGCCATCTCAGAGCAAAAGGCAGCAGGTGGACAGCATGGTTTGCAGGCTGCTCCCTCTCCCTGCTTCAATGCATGCAGCAGCCCAGGGGCATGGCATGATGGAGTCCCCTGGGGTGTGCATGCTCCCCAAATTACCCCCAGAAAACCAAGCCAGGTGCTGGGCTGCATCTGGTGACCCCACATGCCCCTCTCCTGCGCCCTGCGGTTCCCACACTCACCGCGGATGTTCCCCAGGTAGAGTCCTGTGACCACCTGCGAGGGGACACAGAGAGATGTTCTGGTTGCCACATCATCCCCTCTGCTTCCCAAGACCCCAACCCAGAGATGCTTTTGGGCGATGCCACCACGCACACACCATGCATCACCCAGGAGCATCACCAGGACCAGGAGCTCTGGAGAAAACACCCCCAGGGAATGATAAACCAAGCAGCTAATTAATGAACCAGCTTCATTAACAAAGAGCAGAGCCTGAGCCTACCCAAAACGCCTGCCAGCACCAGATGTCAAACCAAACCAAGAGCACAGAGCTCAGGGAAACTCAGCACACGGATGGGTTGCGGTTGGCTTCCATGCACTGAGCACTGTGGATGCGCTGCGAGCACAAAGGCACCGCTGGGGGCTGCATTCCCCACAGAGCTCAGCCCAGAGCAGGGACCCCCCCGGTGCCCTGGGGGCAGGCATGCAGCCAGCAGAGCCCGACCCCAGGGCAGTGCACCCACTGGGGTTTGCTTTTCTATAGCAACCGCCTCTCGCAAATAGTTTCAAAGGTCGCCTCCGCCAGCTGGGATCGATGGGCAAAAGCACAGGTTGTTCATAACGCTTTCCTGGCCCAGAAGCTGTAAAAAATGCCTTCATATTTGATGTGCAGCTCTCTGCTGTGGTTTACAAAGGAGAAAAAGGGGAAGCTCAGAGTGTTTATGGAGTGTAATAACGCACGGGAAGGAGGAGCTGGCTCCCACCTGGAGCCTTGCACCCTTCTGGCAGGAGGGCTCCATGCTGGGAGGCTGCAGGAAGCTGTGCCAATGGCTCAGCAGATGTCTGAGCACAGCAAAGCTTTGGTATGCTTGAGCTGGGGCTGCAGGAAACGGCCGTGCAGTGACATAGGGATGGCCACTGTATGTAATGAACCCAGGGAGCAACACATGGGGACATTTCTCATCCTGGGGTGGGGGGACATCAAGGAGAAGGACATTCTGCTCTTTGGGGACCTCACCTTGAGCCTGAAGGACAGCACAGCTCCATGTACCCAGAGCTGTGCTTCGGGATGGATGGATGGATGGATATCATCACTTTATCTCACCCAGAGGAGCAATAAAAAGGGCTCAGAGCAGCTCTAATTGATCCCGAATGCTGCGCTGCTGCTGTCCCAGACTCTAATTTTAACCTGGATGACACAGGCACCAGGCGGGTATTTAAGGATCCAAGAAGAAATCGATCCCCTCCGCCAGCCCCGAGCACAGCCCCATTCACCCTGCAGCCAAGCACGGGTGACAAACAGGGAAAGAGTCCCTGCACACCCCCGGGACCCCCCATCAGCCCTGGGGATGCTGATGTCACCAAAGGACACACAGCAAAAGGCAGCTGCTGCTTTTTAAGCACCCCGAGGAACTTGGCTTTAAAAAAAGATGGGGAAATAATATCCCTTTCCCAAGCACCTGAAGTTTTATGGGGGAATGATAAAGGGAAGATGCACGTGGGTGTGTTTAGGGCATGGCCTGGGACCAAGCAGCCCCAGTGCAGGAGGCTCTGCCCTTGAGCACGCTGGCTGCCACCCCCCAGTACCTTGCTCATTCCACTCCCCATGGCTTTCCTCTCCACGGGGTCAGGGCTCCGGTGGCCTCTTGCTGTCCGAGGCTATCTGCAAACACACACCCAGAAATCCCAGAGGAGAGGGTCAGAGCTGCTTCTCCCCCCACATACAGAGCCCCAGCAAACTCAGCCCACTCACCAGCTCCGTGCTGCCGGGCGAAGGGAACGGAGACAGCGGCTGCTGCAGCGCAGGGGAGGATGGAATGAGGATCTGGGGCCGTGGTGAGGCTCAGGTTTCCCTTCTGGACTCCCTAGCTCAACAGGGCTTGTGCAAAAGCTCAGCCTTTCGGGAACAGCGAGGAAGGGGATGCCCAGGGTGAGTGCTTCCCTCGCTGCAGCGATGCTCATTGGGTTCCCGTGCATCCCCCATCCCCACCCAAAGGCACAGAGGGGGCTCATTGCTACCTCCTCCCTGGGCTGCAGGCAGCTCTGAGCAGCGGGGCCAGGTTTGTGCTGCAGGCACCTTCCCCAGGGCAGCAGCAGCACATACCATCCCCACCGCCTGGGCATCACTCCCATGAATGGAGGGAGCAGGGACACCCTGCCAGGCCCTGCTCTGCTGTCTTCTCCCACTGCTTTGGGGCTGAGAGTCACTCTGGGGTGCTGCAGTCTGGTGCAAGCCCTGAGCTCAGCAGGATCTCTCTCTCTCCTGGTCATACTGCTTCCTCCCAGTCACGGGAATGAGATCAGAATTCAGAAGGCAGCACTTACCCCAAAAAACAGAGCGTGGCACGAGCAATGAGCAGCAGCGGGGGTGAGCCCATCTCCCCTCCTTGCAGTAAGGGAGACAACAAACACACTGTGATTCCAGCACATCCTCCCAAACCTCAATTTCCCAAAGCTCGCAGCTCACCAGCCCCCTCCCAGATTGATGCTATTAGCCTGCCAGAGGCTGCAGAAATAATAAAAAGGAGGAGGAGAAAAAAAAAAATGTGAACTGCTGACCTGCTCACATAGCAAAATCCCTGCAGTCCCCGCGAAGCTGCAGTTCCCCAAGCCCCAGCCTGAGCCTGAAGGCATCGCCCCAGCAGATAAGATCATTTCCCACACTCTGAGTGGTTTTCTATGGGCGAATGAATGCTGACACAGAAGACAGCAGCGCAGCCCCGGGATGACATTTAGATGCACTCGAAGCTGTGTTTGTTGTCGTGCTGTTGCCGGGTTGGCTGCAGACATCACCGTTCTGCTGTCAGATTTAGCACCATGATGCAGGCAGTGCTGCCGCAGGCGCCCTGCCATCCTCCTTTGTAGCACTCTGGAGACAAACATTTTGCGTAAGAGATTTTCAGAAGCAGGAAGGGCAGCTTGTCACTTAGCTCCCTCACCTTAAAAGCCTTCCCCAGAGTTCTCTTACTGGAAGGGAAAGGCTGGCCAGCCCCCAGCATGCTGCCACCAGGAGCAGCAGACTCCCCAGGCTTCCCAGCACGGCAGCTAAAGGGATGGAAAAACACGACAGTCCTGTCATCAGGAAACAAGTTAATTGAAGCCAAAGCTCGTTTCTGTCGTTTTGATCTTCGGAGGGCTGCTTTAAAACCAAACGCTGGAGTTTGCCTGAAGGAAGCCTAGGATGTGCATTAGCGGATAGCCCAAGGGAAAACAAAATTTGGCAGCTACAGACAGAGCAAAGCAAATAGAGAGGCGCCAGCCTTCATAGCTCAGGCCCTGCAAACGTTAAGCCGTGTCTGAACTCTGAACCAGAGCTTGTTCAGACCGCTGCATTCAGTAGATCTGGGCTGCTCCCACAGAGCGTGGCACTTCTCTCCCTCCCCTCAGCCACAGCTCTCCCCTCTGAACACCGTCCTGATACGTGAGGCAAGGCGTGAACACATCCTGGATTCCCACTAAACCCTTGGCTGAACTACAGCTAGCACTTCTCTCTCTTCCTCACTTGAGCCTGCACAGGATACTCAAGTGAGGTTTGCTGCCTGCCCATGCTGTTGAGATGGAAAAAGCAGTTGAGAAGAACAAGAATACAGAGCCAAGTTCCCTTTACAAGGACAGGGGAAGCAGCATTTATCTCCACCACGTAACCTACACAGTTTGATTCACGCCGCTGCCTTTTGGAGCGCTGATGTGCTATTTTTGGAACTGAGTTATGGGACACTGAGCCTCCCCGGGAGCTGGGATCTGCTTACCTTACATGTAGTTCAGAGCTCTGCGACTTCTGGCTGTGCCCCAGAAACATGGCCTTAAAGAGTTTAAAAAGAAAAAACAGGCAGTGCACCTCCTAAAAAGCTATGCCTGTGCCAGAACAGTAGGATGACTGTGCTGAACACTCAACAATACCCACTGCAGAGCTAGGTGTAGTTCTACTTCAATTCCAGGGCAATGAATATGAAATTAAAACTTTTCAAATTTTATTTCACCTTATGTATCCTCCAGCAAGAAACACGAGTGTTTCATTCCCCTGAACTGATTAACCCCATCTATATAACAACCATGCCAAGAACACACGGAAAAAAACCCACCCCTCAACCTGCACCACAAATTACCATCACAAAAAACACGTTTGAAGACCAATAAAACGAAACTCTCAAGTTAACCAGATGTTTATTATCATCTACTTAGGTGGAGAGGTTGTTCCAGTACATAAGCAACGAGGTCACGCACAGGTGATGGAATCATTTCATATTCAAGCCGAGCAGGTTCCACTGAGTTGCTTCATTTCTTCCACTCGTTCTTCTCATAATCCCACTGGGAAGAGATGCCCTCCACGGGATTAATTCGCATGTCCAACATTCTCTTTGTCTGCATTGCCAGCCACTCATCAGAGAAGGTGTGCGGAATAGGGCCGTACACTGCAGTTCAAAACAGAGTGGAATTCCATCACAATACTAAATTAACAAGCTGGAAACAGAGGTACAAGTTCTGCTAATGAAAAGCTTTTCTCCCCCTGAAGCAAACAGTGCTGATCACATGTGCACCATCACCTGTTCAAATCTAAGCTCCCTAAAGCAAAATTCTGAAGCGTTCAGCTCAGCAGATTCCGGTGTAGATTCTCTGGCAGTTTCGCTCATCAGTAAAGCTTGTACCAAGGCAACAGCATTCTCCTAACTCTCACCACAAGTAGCTGATGCCTCAAGATGGAGAGCAGCGCATTCAGCTGCATGTTTTGCCTCCTGGCAGCTGGAGGGCTCCCCTGAGGTAGGCTCTTTAGCTGGGAAGGAAGCCAAACATGGCAGAAACCCAAATGTTTATTACCAAGAAGGCAAGAAGCTTTTGCAACAGCAGGTTTCACAGAGAGGGAAAGCTCTGGGATCACCAGTGCACTGCTGTTCTTTCTGCTCCCTTTCCTCCAAAACTCTCTCCAATAATTTACCTCTCCACAAGTCAACTTCCTGAATATTTACGCTACCTACCTGCTCCTATCCATTCAGTTACAACTCCAGAATGGAGTTTTTAAGAGGCTGAGAACAGCAATTGCCACGTGGTCACCAGAACAGCTGTTCCACACAACATTTTGAAACAGAGCAATTTACCAAGAACGTCCTGATTTCACATCAGATAGAAACTGATCTCTCAAATTAGGGGAGAACACCACACAGCGTTTACTTACTGAACATTTTCTGCCAAATGAGGATGAGACCAGACACGCCAAGAAAGAATAGGACTCCACCGAGGACGGTCTTCCATTCATTTGTTCCTTTGTTCATTTCTGCATAGCTCTCATTGAATTTGATACGGTACACTGAAAGAAAAAAAGCATCAAATCATTTACTTTTACTTTTCCTGCAACTCACAAGCAACACAGCACTTGCTAGAGGAAGGCAGCCAAGACCTAAGGCTGTCTGAAATGGGAAAGATGTTAAAATGTCTTCTGAATCAGCTGGCCTCTTTCATGCCAAGACCGAGGCGTTTGTGCCAAAGGAAATGAGCTGTGTTTCACCATCCCCTCATGAGCACAGACAGCGTTACTCTCCATTTTATGTGTGGTTGTAAGGTTGGGCAGAAGTTGCATAACAGGCCCGAGAGAAGAAGCAACGGAGCTTTCCTTCCCTCCCTCCAATTCCCAGTATTACTCCTTACCACAAAGCTCCCTGACACAAAC
This sequence comes from Penelope pileata, assembly GCA_013396635.1. Lineage (NCBI taxonomy): Eukaryota > Metazoa > Chordata > Aves > Galliformes > Cracidae > Penelope > Penelope pileata. Next base: position 30,999 of record WBMW01005650.1, on the reverse strand, counting down.
AGTTTGAACAGGAATGCTTTATTTAAAAGGCTTCTCACAGCTTTGCCAGTAAGGCCCACACCTCATGAGAGACTGGAATTCAAAACAGCATTCAATTTGGAAAGTGTTTATGAGTATTTGAGAGGGCTTCACACCTTCCTGCTTGGACACTGGTAGGCACTGCGCTGTTCACAGATCCCACAAAACAGGTTCTCACTTGCTAATAAAACTGTCACCTTCCTAACTGCTATTATGGCACGCAAGGCAAACCACCTGCTCAGCACTTAAAGTAGCTGAAATTTGGTGATGCTAAGATCAGTAACATTAGAATTTATAGGGCTCAGTTTACTCACCTTGATTAATTACATAGTGTTAAAATCAAGGGGTTTCTTTCTAGATAATTGATAACAGGTTGGAATCACGGAACCAATGGCTTTTTTGGAAGAAGATGAAGACACTGCTGAGCCTGACCAACTGTTAGCTAAAAACACAAGGTACACAACCCACTGATCTCTCCACTGGTGCACACACAGGGTGCTCCACCATAATTAACAAAGCTCCCTCACGGCTCAGGTCTGCCCACAGAGCCACTGAGTAGAGCAGGGCTTAACAGCAGCTTAGAGCTCCCTTCTGTGGCTGCCTTGCCAGTCAGACACCAGTAACGAACAGGCAACAGATCAGAGCTCATTACTGCCAGCTGTAAGTTAACTCAGAGGCTTACATGCAACTTTCTCATCCACAGACAGAGCAGTCCAAGATGCCTTTTCCTTTTCTTTCAGAGCCTTCTGCTGAGCAGAGAGTTCCTTCACAAAGGCCGCTTCAGGCAGGGGAACATCACGGCGATCGACGTACGCTGGAAGGCTGAAATCCTCTGCTTTGACAACACCAGCTGCTTGGGAACAGAAAGGACAAACTGAAGCTTCTGACTCCTGCACAAACATCTCTTACTGGTGACAATACAAAAAGAAAAACAGTTCTGTTAAAAGATGACTTCAGTTAAGTAATCCAGAAGGGAAAAGACTTCTGGCTGAAGGAAGGAGGAAGACAGAAGAGAGAGACTACTTAAGAGGGGCCCAATTTTAAGAATAAAATAATAAAGCAGCAAGGGATCTAGGCAAAAGGTACTGGAGTTCAACTATCCATCTCTCAGCCAGCTCTGTTTCCAGCTGTCATACTGATTCCCTTCTCGATACACAGAAGCCCTCTGCACTCTCCCATCCTGGTTTCTTCCTGGCCCTTTGCTCCTGCAGTGGGCAGTGATCCCTGTGGGCACTCTGCAATGCCATCTGCTGGCACAGGGGCTGCTCAAACCCTGTTCCTGTCTCCAGGCTGAGGCAGCAGCCCTGCCAGCAGCCCTGCCAGCCCTTCCAGCTGCATCTTTCTTCACCCAGCTCACTCAGCTGCTGCCTGAGCTGCAGCAGTTCGAAAACCATGGATTCCTGCATGGACATGCAATGCCAGAGAGCTGCATCTGGCAAATAATGTTATAGATTGAGAATTACTGAGCCATTCTCTATCTTATTCAAGTCTTTTGGACAAGCTTCATGTTAGTTGTCTCCTAGAGCTCGAAGTGGTGCATCGTTAGTTAACCTAACAACGTAATTAACCACGGCCATTCCCATCTAAATGGCATTTCCAACTGTTTCACATCACCTCAGATTGCTTTGCTATGGGGAATCAGTCTGTAGGTGGCAAAAAGCTCCCCCTCCCTCAGCTTTAAGGATGCTCACAGCTGCATTTGATCTCCTTCCTGCAAAGTGCCCCTGTTACTGCCCTCACCAAAGCGAAGCAGAGCCACGTACCGTGCCCGTGTGCCCTCACACAGATGGAGGTGGAAAGGGCTCTCCTCCCGACGAGGCCAAACACCCTGGAAGCCAACATCCTGCGAGGAGAGAGCGGCCCCGGGTAAAGCACTGCTGGTAGGAGCCAGCCCCCGCGCAGTGCTGCAGGAACGTCGCCGGGGGTCACTGCCTGTGGGGCCCTGCGGGGTGACCCCAGTGCCTGCAGGGGGGTGGGGAGCCTGGGAGCCCCACCCGGGGCCCTCAGCAGCGGTTTCTGAGGGCGTTCCCTGCNCCCTGCGTGTCCCCGGTGTCCCCTAGCCTCCCCCCGTCCCCCTCCGGCCTCCCCCGGGCTCCCCGCCCGCCGCGGCCCTACGACCTGCCGACCGTCCTCTACGCCGGGCTACCACCGGAAGGAGCCGCCGAGCGGAAGCGCGGTGCACGCCGGGATCCTTCTGCAGNTGCAAAGTGCCCCTGTTACTGCCCTCACCAAAGCGAAGCAGAGCCACGTACCGTGCCCGTGTGCCCTCACACAGATGGAGGTGGAAAGGGCTCTCCTCCCGACGAGGCCAAACACCCTGGAAGCCAACATCCTGCGAGGAGAGAGCGGCCCCGGGTAAAGCACTGCTGGTAGGAGCCAGCCCCCGCGCAGTGCTGCAGGAACGTCGCCGGGGGTCACTGCCTGTGGGGCCCTGCGGGGTGACCCCAGTGCCTGCAGGGGGGTGGGGAGCCTGGGAGCCCCACCCGGGGCCCTCAGCAGCAGTTTCTGAGGGCGTTCCCTGCTCCGGGGTGGGGATTTCTCCCAGATTTCGGTATAAAACCCAACAAATCCTGCAAAGCCTCACAGGGCTAGGATGCACCGCTGCCCTTGAGCCGGTGCCCAACCCCTGGTGCTTCTCCACGGCGCGACATGACGTCACACCGCCGACATGACGTCATCAGGCAGCACCGCAGCCCCTTCCAACGGGGGGGACCAGCGGGCAGCCCTCACCCCCGGCCACAGCATGCGGTCACCGGGATGCGGCCGACCTAGCGGCGGCGCTGAGCGCTG
>WBMW01005650.1:9313-27541 GCA_013396635.1 Penelope pileata | reverse complement strand
GCTCAGCTGGGCCTTGGGGAGGATGGGGGTGGTATATGGGCAGGGAAATGAGTGGGGGAACCGAGTTAGTGCCCGAGGTGGGGCAGCACCGCCTCTGCGGGCACTGCGTCACCGCCCGTAGTGTGGGAGCTGTGTCCTTCTGGCCACCCTGCGCCCCCCCTCTTTTCCTCTGAATCCATTTCCCCATGTCCTGTCACCACAGCCCCTGCTACAGAGCCTGTCCCCTTCCTCACAGCCCCTTTAGGTACTGAAAGGCCCCAGTGAGGTCTCCCCACAGCCCCCAGGAGGGGTGCTCCATCCATGGGGTCATTTTCATGGCCCTCCTCTGGGTGCGCTCCGACAGCTCCATGTCCCTCCTGTGCTGAGGACCCCACGTGTGGATGCAGGGTCAGAGTAATCCCGGGGATATACACAGCCTGGGAGAAGAACTCCTTGAGAGCAGCCTTGCAGAGAAGGACCTGGGGGTCCTGGCGGATGGAAAACTGACCACAAGCCAGCAGTGTGCTCCTGCAGCTCAGGAGGCCAATGGTATCCTGGGCTCCATCAGAGAGGGGTGGCAACAGGGACAGGGAGGGGATTGTCCTTCTCTGCTCTGCCCTCGTGAGGCCCTATCTGCCGTCCTGTGTGCAGGTCTGGGGCCCCCAGCACAGATCTGGTACCGGATCTGGAGGTTGGTGGCCCTGCCTGTGGCAGGGGGTTGGAACTTGATGATCCTTGGGGTCCCTTCCAACCCATTCTATGATTCAGTGCTCCAGGTGAGGTCTCACAGCACGGAGCAGAGGGGCAGGGTCCCCTTCCTCACCGTGCTGGCCGTGGTGCAGCCCAGGGTCCAGTTGGCTTTCTGGGCTGTGAGGGCACAGTGCTGGCTCATGTCCACCTTGCCACCAGTACCCCCAGGCCCTTTTCTGTCATGCTCTTTTCAGTGTATGCTTTTCCCCTCTATGGAAGCAGTTAGGCTAGAGAGGAAAACAGGATTAAGTCTCTCCATACTGCAGGTTTGACTTTGAAATCTCACTTTGTGTACCACAAGCTCAGTGCCAATCCCTTTCCTCACGTGGGCAGAGTGGTGGCGAGTTAACCCGTGGCAGAGCTGTGTGCAGCCACAACCTCTTATAATCTCCCTTCTAGAATTTGAAAGGGGCTTATAAGCAGGAGGGGGACTGACTTCTTACACAGGCAGATAGCAATAGGACAAGGGGGAATGGCTTTAAACTGAAAGAGGGGAAATCTAGGTTAGATGTGAGGAAGAAATTCTTCACTCAGAGGGCGGTGAGGCCCTGGCACTGCACAGAGAGCTGTGGGTGCCCCATCCCTGGGGGTGTTCAGGGCCATGGCTGGGCCCTGGGCAGCCTGAGCTGGGGGTTGGCAACCCTATCCATGGCAGGGGTTGGGTGTAGCTGATCTTTAAAGTCCCTTCCAACCTAAGCCAATCTGTGATTCTATGAATTAGCTGTACAAAATGAATTCCTCTTTGATATCCGTAAAAATAACTAGGTTGTGATTCAGGTAGGCTTCTTGGCCTGAATGTTTCCCTCATTTTAATAGATTGCTTCATCAAAAGAAAAAAAAAAACTTGTAAATAAACTCTTTCTTTCTCCAAATTTTCAAGGAAATAAGATCTTCGTGAAGCCTGGATATGACTAAATGCAATCTGGAGGCATTGGAACGGGAGCAAGGTCTGGGTCCTGGCCATTGTGGTTTGCCTTATGGCTATGGAGCACCCAAAATCTGGCAGTGTAACAGCACAGCAGTAACACAGCAGTGTATGCTGATAGTGCAGTCATTTTCTGCTGTCCCCACCTAGAATTTTCTCTGTTACTTCATGGGAAAATGCAATGATACTGTTTATAAATGTTTTAACATAAACAGGGCTGATCTTGACCTTTTTGAACCAGGATAATTTTTTTTTTTCCTGTAGCAACACATAACTGCAAGTTTCTAATAAAGTACAGAATAGAACACATGGTATATTTGGGGGTCTGTCTTTAAATCGAGTAGATGCCTTTCTGCAGGGTTGGTGGCAGGGAATTTTTATAAACTTTAGGACTTCACTGAAGTTCTCTGGTGTGGATCTGGCTGTAGGATCAGATTATTAGGAAATAAATCCTCTTTCTTGTCTTCTGAAATACGTTACCACATCTGCAGTAACCAGCACATGAAATCACTGTGGAACCAAAGAAACAGCACAGCCTCATGTATTTGCTCTCTGTTTTTGATACAAGAAGTCAAAGATGGGCAACCCCCTGATATTTCCCACATTAATTAGGACCTGCTAAAACGTGCTGTTGTTTGCAGTCACATTTGATGACTCCTGTGATACTTGGCAGCATTGAAACACAGCATTAGAAAAGAGCCCAAGGCCTTTTGCTCTCATTCTTTATTTAAACAGAGGCAAAGGTGTCAATAAATACTGGCACAGCAGCTATGAAAAATTGGCTTTTCTTGTTGCAGCACTTGAAAGGAGGGCTCTCTTGCCTGCTCTGTGCAATGTAACACAATTGCTGAATAAATCAGTGAGGTTAGCAGGGCTGAAAGTCGACGTTTGTCACTAGGAGCCTCTGTTCCTAAAGAATGTTGAAGCTTTGACAGGTTTTGATGGGACCTGTTTCTCTTCCAGTTCACTTCCTGCTGTTGCTTGGCCACGTCTGTGCGATGCCCGTACGGGGGAGGGTTTTTGTAGAGCCAGATCCCTAAGTTTGATCTCCTCAGCTCTGCCCCAAGTCATCCTGGGACACCAAATGGGAGTAACAGCCTCCAGGTTTAATCTGAAAATAACAGGATGCAGGGTACGCCTTCAGACAGACTGGTGGTGACTCCTGAAAATTGCAATTTAGGTAGAAAGAATCTGTAGGAACAGCTTGTATCAAACACACAGCTCTTCCTGAAGGTCGGCAGCTCTGGAGGAAGGAGTAGAGGTGGGTGCCTTGAATTCCTGCTTTGCCTCATTGGTTTGAAATCCCATACAGAAACAGTCATTAAAACAAAAGTGAATTAGGTTTCACGTGCGCGTTGTGCCTCTGAGTTCCTCAGTGAACTGCTGTGGTTTGGTTGTGCTTTGTCCCAGCAGATAGCTCAGTCCCACACAGTGGTTTGCTCAACCCCCTCCAAGTGGGACAGGGGAGAGAACTGGGAGAAAATACAGCAAAACTCGTGGGTTGGGATAAAAGCTATTTGCTAAGACAGCAAGGGAAGTAAAAGAAATAACAGTAATTATATTTGTATATACACAAATAAATGAGGTAAAAAGCAAGGGCTCACCACCCACCAGGCGATGCCCATCCCATCCCCAAGCAGCAGCCCCTCCCCAGCTAACCCCCCTCCCTTATATTACATGATGTTGTGTGGTGTGGAACATCCCTATGGTCAGTTGGGGTCAGCTGCCCTGGTCGTGTCCCCTCCCAGCTCCCCGTGTCCCCCCAGCCCTTTGCTGGCACAGCAACACAAGGAGCTGAGAGACTGAAATGTCCTTAATTCAACACTGCCTAACAACAAGTATAAACAATGAGTATTTTATGAGCTTTGTTTTTCTTCTAGAACCAAAACACAGCCTCATACCAGACACCGAGAAGGGCAACTTCTGGCTCAGCTCGAAAGTGAGACGGGTTTTACAACCACAGCTTCTCCAAAACCAAGCAGCACTTCCCCTGGTGTGCACAGCTCGCTCCCCGCTGCCAGGAGCACGCTGGCCACGAGCTTTCTGCTCTCAGGGCTCTTCCAAAGGCTGTGCCTGCAGCTCCTCCAGGGGAGAGGGCACATCTCCAGCTGGAGCTGCTTTATTTGCACCTGCTGGCTCCTCTCCTGGCCTCTTCTCTTCCTAAAGCCACTTTGATTGCTCAGGGATGACAGGCGCTGGGTGGAAGCGAGATGCAATTTGTCTCCTGTTGATTTTCCCTCATCAGGGCTGGACAGGACTAAAAATACCAGAGGCTAATTGATGCTGGGGCTGCCTGTGGAGGCACTGCTGCTGTCAGGGACTGCTTGGAAGTTGCAGGTGGAAACACAGCTGCAAAGCCAGAAAGGTTTTGTGTTTTTTTTTTTTTTTTTTTTTTTTTCCCCTGAAGCAGTTTTTAATTACCACTTCAGGAACTGAGAACTCAAAACTCATATTTTGAAGATCATTTTCAGTAGGCAGCAAAAGCTAATTCAGGGCTATGGTTTTTAATTTTTTTAAAATGGTGATGATGATTATTACTACTATTATTATTTATTACATTTTCATGTCTGGGCTCCTGGCCTTAATGCCAAGCTTGCAGCCCGCTACCAATTAAAACCATGGCCCTAAACCCTCAAAATGGGTTTGTAATTGAAACAGCAGTTGGCTCTCAGCTACAGCAGAGCTGCACAGCTTTTTTTTTTTTTTTTTTTATCATATAAATCCATGTCATCCCTTGTAGAGGAGGGATTATTCACATGGCTTTTTTGTTTATGCAGTCTAATACTATAATTATTGCTAAAAATGAGATTGATTTGACTTAGAGGATGCCACAGGTCAGCATCAGATACATTTTTGGAATCCATTTTAATACAGCTGTGAGGTTTCTTTGATGCAATGCTCTCTAGGGACAGCAAAGGAGAATTCTGGCTGCTTTCTCCATTTCAGGGCTCTGTTATCTGGGCTTGACATCCTCAATTATAAGGGAAAAACTACATAAATTTTTGTATTGATTTAAAGCAAGAGCTGTGTCAGGTGTACCCAAAAACATGCCTACATTCAAACATGCATTTTGATGTTGAATGAGGAGAGCTGCCCAGTCAGACTGCATCTGTCCCAGGTCAGAGAATTGACACCAGTGTCCTTTTATCACGCCCTTATCTCATGACTCAGCTGGAGAGTTTTTGGAAGTGTGTTCAGTTTTGACTTTCAAATCCACCCATATGATTTGATAAGTTGCTCTATTTATTAATTACCCTCGCAGTTGAACTCTTGGGGGGAAAAACAATTGCATTGCAAAAGCCTTTTTGTGACAGTTGGAAAAAATGGTGATCACCACAACCTTTTCCTGCCTTTTGTTTACCTTTCACTTCAAGCTTTGTTTGCTAATTAGGTAAATAATGCTTACACTTTAACCTAGAAGTGTTGCATTAGAAATGAAATCAGCAATGTTTGTGAATCTACGGACACGTGTTACGTGCTGAACGCCTCCTGACTTCCCTCTGTGGAGTGAACACTGGCAGAAAATACCCACAAATGGCAGTGGGTGAGAGCTGGGCTCCTGTCCCAGCTCAGTGTCTTCCCAGGTCCTGTCATTGGAATTTAGGCCAGGCTTTGACTGAGATACCTTCCTGCTCTCTTGCTCCATTTGATTAATGCTCACCATCCTTCTCCAAATGTTCAGTTCTCTCTCTGTCCTGGTTGAGTTCATAAAACTCTGCATGTATATGCACACACAAATACATATATTTAAGGAAGCAACTGGCAACAACATTGTAATGCTTAACCTGTCATTTTATTTGCAGGACAGATACAGGGTTTCCTTTTCATCTTTTTTTTTTCCTGAGCTTAATTGTTCCAATTCCTTTTTCAGATTGACTCCTGGTGCAAGGAGAACAGCTACGTGATAGCTGGATATTACCAGGCAAATGAACGCGTGAAAGATGCCAGGTGTGTTGGGGCAATATTTCCTTCTGTTTGCTCTTTTACGTTGTACTTTGTGCTCTGCCAACACAAATCACCGACAGAAATCGTGCATGTTAATTAACTTTGACAACTGTCATCTGGTTTCACATTGTCTTCGTGGTGCTGGTGGATGTGGCCTTTGTTCAGGTGCAGAAACCTCAGCCTTTCCAGAATCACTCTTCTTCAGTGGATACTATAAAAGGCCACTGCTTGAATGGCTGCCAGCCAGTTTAATTACAGTTGTCAGGGATATAGCCAAAATTTGCAGGCGTGTTTGCTTGTGCTGTAAATATCTTGCAAACTCAAATGACTCTAAATATCTCTTGGAAAGTCTTCTAGAAGTGACCTAATTCTTACTAAACTCCTCAATTGTCACCGAGTTTTATTGAAGCATATTCTGACATGGTGAAGTCTTGAAATGTAGGGTGATGTCAGTCAAGCAGAGATCCTTTTCACTTATTATTTTCCCCAGGAATGGTCTTTTTTTTTTTTTCCTCTCTCCTCACTGCTAGCTAACTCCAATTATGAAATAAACAACAAGGGGGCCTTTGTGTGGAGCCACAAGACAGTTCTAGATGTCTGTATCAAAAATATTCCCCCTTATGCTTTAGGCAAATCCAGTATCAAGACTGATGAGGTTATAATGAGAGTACATCATACTTGCATTTAAAATAAATGCAAATGACTTGAAGTATCGTGCTATGTTCCAGTTGGTTTGCTAATGCTTATCTGTCAGTCTCAAGTATGTTTTTTAAGTGGTACTGGTGATTGCTTGGGTATCCAGCAGGGGTGTGGGCATTGCCCTTTCCTTACAAGGGAAATACAGATCTGCTGGAGACGTTTTGAAGGAGAAGATGCAGTTTGTCTGTTCCATTTGTGGTTTGGAAGATTATCATGGGCTTGCTTCTTCTAAACCCAGATTTTGTGTCTGAAGATTACTCTGGCACCGTGTGGAGATGGTAATCTTTGAGACAGAGTAAAGGTTTCCCTTTGGAAGATGTCCGATTCTGTAGGGAAGCTGAGCAGTGAGTCAGTTCAAATACAGACTGGGAAGCAAACTCAGAGGGAGCTCCTTTATGAAATGCCTGTCAGGGCAAAGGTGGCTGTGGTGCTTGGTCTGGTGGAAGGAGGTAGGAGGTCACAAAATGTTGGTTCTGCACACAGTCTGCAGTGAGCGCTTTGCTATCAAAAATGCCTTGCCTAAGCATGCAGCTCGTGCACTGAACAGAGGAGCTGGGGTTTTCTTGGCTTTCTGATTTCGATCAAGTGTAGCATCAACTCGATATCTTGTTCCTGTTTGTAAGCACACTGTGTCGTTCTCACATCTCTTTAAGCATGTTTCCTGGTGTTTGAAGCTGAAGCGTCATGGTTCAAATAACACAATGATTTTTACCTTCTGCTGCAGTCCAAACCAGGTTGCTGAAAAGGTGGCTTCCAGGATTGCAGAGGGCTTCAACGATACAGCACTCATTATGGTAAACTCCTTCATTTTTTCTCCTTCTGTCTTGTTAATGTTGTGACCGTGGTACTGGACTACCCTCTCAAATGCCATCCTCTGGACCCTTTAATAGTGAAGTAACCTTTCCCCCTGAATGCTCTGGGGAAGGGGTGCAGTGACTTGTAGCCTGTGCACTTCTTAGGAAGTGACTGTGGTTAGCTCTCTGTTGTCTCAAAGGAAATGGAGACCTTCCCTGTTTGAGGTTTGAACAAAGGCAGTGTATCTACTGTTTCAGATCCCTTTCTGTGACTTAAATTCTTGCCTTGCACAAAACAGATGGAGCTTTGTCTCCTTGCCACGGTGGTGAAGAATTTTGATGGCTTAAACATGGAGAAGTTGTGTCATGTGAGGGTAGAACAGTGGATGAATTAGTATCAGGTGTTCTGTTCGTGGGGAAAAAAAAATCTTTAATTTCATCTCTTTGAGATCTTGAGAAGACTAAGGTGGTGTTTTTCTGTTGCACACCAGGTTGATAACACCAAGTTTACAATGGAGTGCTTAGAGCCTGCCATTCACGTGTACGAGCTTCACGAGAACAAGTGGAGGTGCAAAGACCCGCACGTGTGAGTAAACTTCAGGGTTTGTTTGTTTGGGTGCTGAGGAGAAATGGTTTGCCTCCTTAAGAATGTACAGCTACGAGGGCAGAATTTGGTGGTAGCTGAGTGGCACTGTAAGGGTGGTGTGGGTGTAGCTGACAGTGTTTTAAAGTCATTCTGAGTGAGAGGGAGAACAGCCAGCTTCTGAAACCAGGCAGCGGTGTGCCTCTTAGCCATGGCTGGGTTTCAGAGCGTGGCTTACCTTCCTTCGTGGAGGAGGTGATGGGGATTTTCTCTGTGATTCTTATTAATTCCTGGTTGTTTTGCATGCTAGGGATTTTTGTGAAGATTGGAGCGAAGCCCAGAGAATCGCTGCGTCTCTCTTGGACAGCAAGTCCTACGAAACACTTGTAGATTTTGATAATCACCTGGATGATATCCGGAATGACTGGACAAACCCAGAGATCAACAAAGCTGTCCTCCACCTGTGTTAGAGGGATTCCTACTGACTCATCGATGGGCATTCCCACTAAGTACTGAAGATACAAAGATGATATTTTTGAATGTAAATAGAATAATATTCAGTACCTTGTGTGGAAAGCTGGCTGATTAAGAGTGGCACGTCATGTTGCCAAGGGTGCTGTGTCCATAAGCTGGTGAATCCTGTCCATGAGATTCCTTAGAAGAACTGAGCACCGTCAGTCACAGCTGTCCCCGTGGATGCCTTCCCGGTTACAGTGAATGTTGCTGTTCCTTCAAAACCAGAACTACTCCTGCTTATCCCTCTTCCTATTACAAAATTTTGACTAAGCTTTTGTACTCTAGAGAGAATAATTTTTAAAGATTTATGAAAATATCTTTCAAAAAATCAGTTTTGCCCTCGGATGAGTTATTTTGAGGTCAAATACATGAACAAAATCTAAGGTTAACTGTTTCAGGGTTCTTTGGCCTGGCTTGGAAATGGCCTTCTATCACTGCAGCAAAATGCAAACTGCTGAAGATGATGTCCCATGCTCATGTGTCACCTGATTTGCAGTGGTTTTGCATGACACAGCTACAGAAAATGTGTTAAAGCTGTATCCCCAAATGCTACAGTGATTTCCGCTGTCCCCTGGACATACAACCATAGCTACTGCCTGAAAAAGTTAAACACAAAGTAAAATCAGATATTCACCTAATGTGTTCTGTTTGTTTGTTTTGATTTAAAGTCTGGAATAATGATTTTGAATGAGAGGTCTAAAACCTTTTTCTGACTACAAAAGAAGAGTGAAATACCGTGTTAATTCTGTGCAATTTTTTGTCTGTTTTTAACAGTTCTAATTTTCAGCTAACGTTCACTTGAGTAAGCTTGGAATGTATCTCTGAGTTGAAGGTAAATGTCTGAGTATGTCTGTATCAAGGAGTCCAGACTACACTTGTGCTCAGCTTTTATCTATGATTTTGTTCTGTGTCTAAGAATAAGTTTAGTGATCAATGAGGGAGCTTTATAGCACTGTTTCCTCTTAATTTCTTCTGTATTGTTTTTTTTATCAGGTACACCAAGGGCAACGTACATTACCTGCTCTCTCTTTTCACTGCATTTCTCTAACAACATAACGAGCCTAATGAACTTGGAAGGATTAATTTTAAGATACTCAACACTTCTTACCAATACCCATTTCCAATGGAAGGAAGTTGTGTTAGTTATCAGCTGGTGTTGAAGCATTTCCCCACCACTTGAAAATACACTTTTGATGTGGGGATTGGCAGTTGGATCCTTTGTGGTCTTGGTGAGAAGAGGTGGCATGGAAGGACAGGCAGTCTGCTCACTGTTTCATCTCTGTGTAGTGCATGTGTCTGACATCAGGCTAGGACAATTCTTCAGTCTTGTCTTGCTCCTCATGGAAGTTTGTTAAACTATAGTTAAACGTAGACTGAACCTGCAATAGTTTATTTAGATTTTTCTCTTCCTCCCTAAAAATGTTTTTACAATGAACATCCAAATGATCCACCTCTCTCCAAGTTTCTGCTTTCTCCTTAGTGCTCTTTATTTAAAGAAAAAAGAAAAGGGAGGGATGGTGTCGTCAACCTCTCAGTCTACTGCTTCAATTTAAATTAATCTTAGTGAGAGACAGGGTAAGGCTGAAGTCCCCTGCTGGAAGTAGTGCACAGAACAGAGGTGCCTTCAGTTTGGTCCTGCTTTGGAGTTAACTGTAGTTCAGATTCAATAAAGCCATTCGTGCAAGCTCTGAGGTTCAGCTCCTGTCCAAGGGGGATATAAAGGTTTGAACTGAGTGGTTTTGTCTTCCTGCTGTGCAGTACTAAGGTGTGATGGGCACTGCAAGAGGCTGCCTTTCCAAATCATGAGTCAGATATGCTTGCAGAAAGGGAAAATGTTTTCACTTATTGAATGAAAACACACATGCAGCTCACAAGCAGCAAGATGAGCACATTTTGGTGCCTTATGGTACACATCCACAACTGGATTTAAAATACTGAAAAAAAACAAATCCTGGAAGCAGCAATGGTCCAGCAGTGTATGTTTGGAGCAAACTGCAAATCATGTTGCAGGAAGAGGACTGTTCCTTACTTTGTAAACATCTCTTGCAGGCTGCCCTGTTGTTCCAGTGGCAGGTGTTGCCGTAGCAAGACATGCAACCTTAGCTCTGTGAGCTGGTTAACCAACGCTGGCGTGCCTCCTGAGCCACAGGAAATCTATTTCTCATTCCCTGTAACTAGGTGTCATAATCAAGCTTTGATTGTATGTATGCTAATAGAGGCTAATCTTGCACATGCTCCCCCTTCACCCTCTTAAGGCAAAGCAAATTGTGTATCATGGGGCTGCAACCTGATGGAAAAGATGAATGCTGCCTGTGACTAACCATGGAGACTCCTTGCTTGGAAGGGCAGCAGCCTGTGATGCTTTGTCTGTCTTATCTTCTATTTGCTTTTAAATGAGATGTCTTGAGTGTTTAGCCACCAGTGGCTAAAACCACCCAAGCTGGCTTTAAGCGAAGAGGACAAGCACTGCAGTGCTCAGATCTTATCTCACCTGTCCTATTTGCGTTGAAGGTTGGACAAAAAGCAGCAATTTCATAAAGGCAAGGCAGCCTCCAGCCCCAGTGGCTCTTTGTGAAAGAATGAGGAAGCTGCTGGCTGGTGAAGGCTGTGTTCTCCCTTCCTGCTGATGGACCCAGCCCACCTGCGGGGACACAGCTGCCTTCCTGGCTGGCACATCAGCTGCATTCTTCAGAGGAACTCCAGGTAACTCCTTTCAAAGCTTCTGGGGGAGGAAAGCCTGGGGAAGGATTCTGCATCTCCATTACTGGAACCACTTTTTTGTTTGGTTAGCAGTTAATGATATGCAGAGTTAATTTTTTTTTTCTTCCCTGATTCACCAAGATCCGGAGATGTGGTGTTTGCTTGCCCAGACATTTTAACTACCAGATCCTTACCTCATCTGTAGGACCTAAGGCACTTGGAAATATTTAAATTCCAGTGTGTTGAGAGTTGGTCTTTTTATTCCTTTTTTTTCTTTCAATCCTGATATTTTGGAACAGTAGTAAATAGACTGTGCCAGTGTCTGAAAATGCCAGCACAACGTACTTGGGCTTTGAGTGGGAGGATGTGTGGTGTTCTCTGCTGGATCCCCAGCAGTGCTAACCTTGAATCCTTCAGTCACAAGGGGGAGAAGCGAGAGGCTTGAGCATGCTTCTTGTAGAGCCAATTCAGTGTGAAATCAAAGCTGGGATCGATCTGAGGCTCAGGAACACAGAGCGTGCCCCAAGGCAGGACACGAGCTGCTGGCCCAGAGCACTTCCAGCCTTTTGATCCCAGGTCAAAAACTCCGCGTACAGACCCAGCTTGAGGCGCCTACAAGGGAGTGGAGGCCTTGGGGTGTTGTTTTCACTGTGAGATGTGGGCTAGGAAGAGCAGGGGCTGGCTGGGGCTAGATCTGCAGTGGGATTCCTGCTGCCCTGTGCGGTGTCACGGGTGCCGAGGACAGATGGGATGCTGAGAGAGCCCAGGGGATGCTGACATGAGACAGTGTGCTCCCCAGGAGTGCCTGCATCCATATTCTCTCTGAGCTCACCATTGTGTGTGCATAGGACTTTTATTTCTTCATCCAGCAAGCGAAGCAGCCTGCTGCTGGAGCTTGCCCTCCTCTTCCCCTCCAATCTGCCAGCTGAGCTGCTCACAGGGTGTTCCCCAGCCTCTGCCAGCGTGAAAACCAGCAGAGATGTGCCGTGCAGCCTGCTCCAGCTCATTAGAGCTGCTGGGCACGGGGAGCAGACGAGCAGCTCAGCTGGAGGGGTGATGGAGCACAGCCCCTGCACCCAGCACAGCTGGAGCCAGGGGCAGACAGATGTTGTGGCCACGGCCATGCAGCCCGGCTCTGTGTGATGCTGCAGGGTCACCCCCTGCCCCGTGGGTTCCTTATTCAAGTGACAGAGCTGCACGCTGAGGGGAGGTGACAGTGACAGATGCAGGAAGCAAACTGGGGTCTCTTTGTTCCCTGGCTGGAGGCCTAATCTCTGCACTCTGCTGCTGCTGTTTGTAAAATGCCTTGAGATGCTCAGAGGGAGGGCATTACTGATACGGAAAGAGCACACAAATGCTAATGGAAGAGGCTGTTAGTGGCACGGACTGCAGCTTGGATGATGTCCTCCAGGGGAAACGTGCTCAGCTCAGGATTTGTGCTTTGACTCAGCCCCTGGAAGAGCTGAGCGTGCCCGAGCCCCGTGCTGCTGCCTGCAGAGCTCTGGGAGCTGCGCTGGGTCGGGTGGGTGATGCTGCAGGGCTGCTTCCTTCCCCTCCTGCCCATGCTCCATTGCTCCAGGCTTGAATTGAGCTTCTCAGCATCGTGCTCCTGTGCTGCAGTGCTGTGCCCTGTGCCATGCCACCAGCCCACAGGGGCAGGCGCTGATTTCACGGTGCCAAAGCATCCACCCAGGGCTTCATTGATTTTATTTTATTTTTCTAAATGTTGCTTTTAGACCAGATTTCTGTCCAACCTTCTCACCCAAGAGCACATTTTGCTTTGATTTTCAGCTGTCGCTCCATGTGAGGCTGCAGGTTGCTGGCTGTGGGCTGGGCATCCCAAGAACGGGACCGTGCACGGGGTGAAATTGGTCCACGTTTGCGTGGCTGTGCTGAGTGCCCCAAGGCAGGGGCTCTGCAGGGCTCCTGGCGCTGAGCTCAGCGCTCTGTAGCTGTGACAAGGGAGCAGGGCACGCTGCTCTGACAGCAGCTGGGTGGGCTGGGGGCTGGGGCAGCTCCCCGTGCTGCAGCACTGGGGGTGGGTGCAGGAGGGAGCAGTGCCAGGGATGCCCCGTTCTGCGCAGCAGCAGCTCGAGAATGCTGGGGAAACAATGCAGCCCTTCCTAGAAATGCACTCCAGAGCTTAAGAGCGGACCTAATTGAAAAAATGTACCGAGATTGTACGAGGGGATAAAAGGGAAAGCTGGGCTCAGATTAACCTGGAGCTCAGCGAGCCGGGAAGCAGCAGCCAGGTCTCTAAGCCAGTTCCCAGGCCGGGCCCCCAGCTGCCCCCATGCCCGGCCGGGCAGCGGCTCGTGCTGGATGCGGTTCTGGCAGGGCAGCCCAGCACTCCGGTTCTGTGCCTCAGGTACGTGCTCACTCTCTGCTTTGCCTCCTGCTCCCCATAGCAGCAGCCGGGCTGCCTCCTGCCTTGCTCCCGAGGCTGATGCCGTGCCCCGGTGGATGTTCTTTGGGGTGTGCTTGCTCCGTTGATTTGTTCTGCGGGTTCTGACAGTGCCTGTGCTGGGGGATGCTGGGGCTGCTCTGGTTTCCTCGTGGCATCTCCTGGTGTCCCCCTGCACTGCTCTCCTTCCCTGGGTGGCTGAGAGCCTCCTGAGCTTCCAAACCGCTTTCTTCTCTCCTTCCCCGCCCATCACCCGTCTCCTCCTCACACCTCCCTTTCCGTATGGTTTCTCCGGTGTCTCAGACACCAGGAGCTCACCCAGCCCTTCCCCTTCCAGTGAAGTTCGGAGGCTGTCCCACTGCTGGAGGGTCCCTGCTCTGTCCCCAAGGCCCTATGGGCTGTCTTTGCCCTCCAGCCCATGGGAGGAGGGCAGGGCTGCAGCAGGGTTTGTGTGTATCTCAGGTGTCACCGCCCCAGCTGGGGACCTGCTGCAGCCCGCAGAGCTAACCACAGTCATCTGAGCTCGCTGACATTGCTCTGGGCTGCAGCAAGCTTTCAGCTGCTCAGGGTTCTGTTATGGCAACAAACACAACCGCTGCTCCAGACCGGGCTCAGTGCAGCAGGGTTCTCACCCAGCAGCAGCAAGAGGGGTTTTAAAGAGGCATTAAAAAGCCAATGGAGGGAATTTTGCTGTGCAATCTGTGCTGCTGTGCCCGGGGAGAGCAGAGGTCCCCCAGGGATGCTGTGTGCACCGCGGCTGGGAGGGAGGAGAGCAGTTGGAGCTGCTGGTCCCTGCCCTCTGGCTCTGGGACTCTGCAGTGGGACAGGCAGAGAAAGGCATTACCCATCATTTGTCAGTTTTCTGGGGTGAAAGTGGAGTCACAGACTGCAGAAGTGGCCCCTGTGCCCGGGACTGCAGCTCCTGCCTGAGCTCTTGAGCTGAAGCTTTGTGATAACTGTTTGAGGAAATTGGCCCTTTCCGTGCTTTTATGATTTTTACAGAGGGACCACAGCAGCAGAAATTGGAGCAGAACCCCTCATTTCCCCTCCCTGCTCTCTCTGCCCATCAGTGGGGCTCTGGGCTCTGTGCTGGGCTCTGCAGCTCCCATCCTTGGCTCAGTCCCATCCCCGGAGCTGTTCGAGGCTTTCCCTTCCTTCTGCCTCCGGGCACGAAGGCTGCAAGGAGGGATTCCCCACATGCCCTGGATGTGAGCTGCTGCTTCTCAGCTCTCTGGAAGGAGCTGAGGAGGTGGATTTGCAAAAACCTCCAGCAAAGCATTCCCCGGGCATCCCGGTGGTCTGTGCTTTCTGGAGCCCATCCGCTGCTGTAGGGATGCTCAGTGGTCCAGGGGCTCCGACTCCTCTCCCCCAGCACCAGGCTGAGCTGTGCAGTGGGGTGAGACAAAGCAGTGCTCCATCATCACCCATGGCCTTCGCTGGGCTCAGGCTCAGATGGGGCTGGAGGGGGGAGAGCAGGGAGGGGGGGGGACGGATGGGAGGAGCAGGCACTTCACCAACCTGATCCACCAGGTTGGGAGCCAACCTTGCAAAACCCACAGCACTGCTGGTCCCAGCTGGGAGCAGGGCTGGAAATCCCCCCTTAGCTTGCAGAGCTGGGATGCACCACGCTCTCTCCAGGCACCGCAACAGGTAAGTGGCATCCCCCCACCAGCAGCTGGGGTTGGGGGTTTTGCCCCACTCCCCCATCGCAACCCACCTGCTGGGACCCTGCTGTGTGCCGTGCATCCCCCCCGGAGCTTTTTCCAGTGCTGCTCGGCGCGGGTGGCTCCTGCAATGAGTGTCTGCAGGTTTCTGGAGCATGAACTCATCGGGGATGCAAACACCTCTCTGACACCAAAGCAAAATTGAAACCCCAGCACCAGCGGGCTGCAGGGGGATGGCTCTGCCTGAGCATCTCCCAGCTCTGAGGCTGTGGGGAAGGGGCTGTGAGGAGAGGGGCTGCCCTGGGACCCGGCTTTGGGGTGTTTTCCCCTGCCAAGTGAGCAGTGCTTCGTAGCATCCCTGCTCTGGCACTGCTTGGGCTGCCCGTGGGAGCGCATCAGAGGGAGATGGGTGTAAGGGAAAGGTCCCAGTTCCCTTCCCCCAGCCCTGCTGGAAATGTGGGTAACGCTGTGCTGGGGGTTGGGCAGGGAGAGGGGTCTGCTCTGCTCTGCCCTGTGTGAGCAGGAACGGGTCACCGCCCCTCTTCCCAAGAAGCTTCTCCCAGCAGCTGTGGGCAGGAGGGATGCGAATTTCCCGGTGAAGGGATTTCACCCAGGAGCATTTAAAGAATAGTGGGAAGTGCTGCAGCACGCAGCATCCCACAGCTCAGAAATGTCAACCTCTGTCCCCGGGTTTTTCCCTGCCCTGACCCCTTGTGCACAGGTCCATGTCCCACTTGGGGGCTGCTCCTTTTACACCACAAATTTTCCTCCTGAAACCTTTTGAGGCACTGCAGGAACCCAGAGGGATGCTCCAAGCCCGGGGACAGCAGCCCAGGGAACAGCAGCTGTGGGTTTTGCTCTTCTCGCATTGCTCCGCTGCAGGGAACGCGTTGGGACCACCCAGGGACATGCCTGGCACCCTGGGATGGGCGATGCATTGCTGCTGCCCAGAGCCCACCAGCCCAGCACCCAGCCCACAGCCGGGCACAGGCTGGGAGTTTTGCAGCCGTGCAAAGTGGCGACGTGGGGGCTCTTTCTCCACCCTCCCAAAAAAGTTCCTCCCGAAACTCAACGGCCGAGATTGAGTCACCGAAGCGCCGTGACATCAGCTCGTGGTTTTTTCTGCAGCGCTTCCTGTTGTGCCCAGGCAGCGCTCCGCGCTCGGGTGCCTATATATAAATGTATATCTATACCCATACCCATAGGTGCACGCTTTTAGCGAGCAATCAAGTTCTCCCTGGTTCCCCCGACTCGGAGCATTACCGGCGTCGCTTCCCGGCGCCGTGCTTCCTGCAGCCCTCGTTTTTCTCCCTTCACGCAGCGAGGAGCGGTGCTGGAGAGCCGGGAGCCACAGCCGGGCCCCGCGGAGAGGATGAGAACATGGGGCTGAAGTTCTCCTGCCTGAAAGGTGGGTCTGGGTGGGTGCCAGGCTGCTGGGCTTTGTGCTAAAAGTGCTGGGGGAGGCGGTGCGTGGAGGAGCTTTACTGACTCCTAAAGGCGTTGCTGCTGCCAGCAGGGGAGGGTTGGCCTCTGGAGAGATGATGCTGCGGCTGGAGGAAGGGGATGCAGGGGGTTTTCCAGCTCTATAAAAGGTGGGGTGCCGTGCTGAGGTTGCACTCAGCATCCTTTGCTTTGGAGCATCCTGGGGTTTGCTCACAGTCGGGATGCTCGGGGTGAACCTGGGGTACCCCAGCTCCCGGCCCTGGGTTCACCCCGAGCATCCTTAACACCATCACCGTCCCCATCCTGCTGCTGCTTTTCCCCAAACTTCAATTTTCTTAATGGAGTCGAGCCACCGTGACGTCTGCTCCGGCGTAGAGAGAGAGGAAGTGGGAGCTTTTAACGCGCCTCGGCCGCGCCACGGTGCTGAGTGCTGCAACTCCCATGAGTGCTGCTTGGCAAAGGGCAGAGATGTGGCATTGTGGGGGGGCTGCAGGGGCGGGGGGTGGTTGGTCTCCCCCCGTCCGGATGGGATGGGATGGGATGGGATGGGATGGGATGGGATGGGATGGGATGGGATGGATTCACACCTGCAGGAGTGCATCTGCTGCGTGGTCCAGGGATGTGACCGAGGATGCTCGGTTCAGGGATGTCACCAAGGACAATTTGGGATGCTCTGTCGCTTTTCAGGGTCTTCCCAAGCACAACACCTGATGTCCTGTGGAGACATGGCTCCTTTGTCACCCAGGTGTCCCTAGGGATGCTGCACCCCAAAATGAGCCCTTAGGACCACAGAGGGGCTGGGACACACCACCAGTGGTGCCTCCAGCAGGACCCCAGCTCACTGAAGGGGACACCAAGGGGACACCGAGGCAGCGAGGGGGGCATGTGCCACCCAGCTCAGCCCCCAACTTCCCTCCGTGCTCCCCAAAGCTGGGTCAGAGCCATGAGGGTGCAGCCCCCAAACCCCCCCAGGGCCTCCCCCCCTCCCATGACGGGCTCGGAGTCAGCGGTAAAATGAAACAGCCCCCTGCAGCTCCCTTACATAAGGCAGGGCTTTATCCTTAATTAAAAAGAGATTAAAAATATCAGTGTCTGTCCCCTTCGGGCATTTTCCTGCTTCAGAAGAGTTAAAGCCTCCCTGCCTGCTTGCCGTGCAGGCTTTCCTCTTGATTAAAAAAGCAGATTACAGCTATCCACGGTGGGCAGCCCGGGGGCTGCGGGGGGCTCTGTGGATTCTCCGGTGGCTCGTATGGGGTTGAGCAGAGCATCACACCAGCGCTTCTCTCCCCGGCTCCTCGTTCTTCTTGCAGGCCTGAAGATGTGTGTGAGCAGCGGGGCTCCGGAGCCCGACGGGAAGCACCTGCACGTGCCCTCCATCATCGTCACGCCGCCCACGCCCACGGGGACCGCGCTGTCCCGGGACACCCGGAGGGCGGCGGGGGGGACGTCCCCACCCCGCAGCCGGTGCTGAGTGCTGCAGGGGACACCGGCGGCTCCGGCATCGCCCTGGGGCCGGGTCCTGCCCCGCTGGGGGTGACGCTTCCCGGAGTGCGGCTTCGCTGGAAAGCCCCAGGAGAGAGGCCGGCGTGCGAAAGCAGATGGAAATTTAATTTTTTAATGACAGCAGCAGATGGCAAAAGACACAAAAGTGTATTCACACCATGTCAGAGCCATTTATAGAGCGGCGGGCGGAGCGGCAGCGCGTGCCGGTGGCACCGCGGTGTGGTGGCGGATGGGGGACCCCCCCCCTCCTCCTCTTCCTCCTCTGCAGCCCCCAGAGCTGCACTGGGGCGGCTGAACCTGGGGGGGCTGATGGGGGGAACAGG
>WBMW01005649.1:53683-78351 GCA_013396635.1 Penelope pileata | reverse complement strand
GAAAGCTGGGGAGGCACTTTTTACAAGAATTGATTATGACAGAACAAGGGGTAATGGTTATAAACTGGAAGAGGGTAGATTTAGACTGGATATAAGGAGGAAATTCTTCACTGTGAGGGTGGTGAGACACGGGAACAGGTTGCCCAGAGAAGTTGTTGATGCCCCCTCCCTGGAAGTATTCAAAGCCAGGCTGGATGGGGCTTTGGGCAACCTGGTCTAGTGGGAGGTGTCCTTGCCCATGGCAGGGGGGTTGGAACAAGATGATCTCTAAGGTCCCTTCCAACCTGAACCATTCTATGATTCTATGATTCTATGAATTAAGACAGAAGGGGTTGGGTACTTTCTGTTAGCATTTTTCTTCCATATAGACCTTTCTAAAAATATAAAATATTAGGAAAGGATTTCACCTTAATGATTTCTAATAACTATTAACTATACAGTGTTTTGACCCAGACAAACATCTAAACTTTCAGCTAATCAATCTCTCACTCCATGTCAGTGTAAGAGGCTGTTCAAGAATCTTGTGTCTCAAAGCTTGCTGTGAGAACTCTTTTGTCTCAAAGTTTGCCCACCTGCCTGGTGCCCGAAAGCTTGCAGACCAGGGGCAATGAGAGATAAGCAGCCGCTAAATGGCCATCAAGCAGCCTTTCGGACTGGTGCCTTGAGGGAGGCAACCACCGAAGGAGACATGCAAGCCCGCCCATGTCTGCTTGTGCTGTACGTGGCATACCTGGGTGCCCAGGAATGCCAAGCTCACAGAGAAGGAGGATAAAAGGGACCCCCCCAACAGGGGAATGACAGCTGGTACCTGCCTGGTACTTGTCTGGTGTCTGCTGCCCGAGACCTGATACTTGCTCCTGTTCCTCCTGGGCCTGGTGCTGCTGCTGCTTCTCCCGACGCCTGCTTCACCTGAGCCTGCTGCTGTTTCTCTGGACACCTGCTTCTCTCAAGCCTGCTGCTTCTGCTGCTGCTCCACCTGTGCTCTTGCTCCCTCACTCTACAGGCCTGAAGACTCCCTCAGACCATCAGAAAGGCATAGGATCCGTGGTGGTGACTATCCTCGCTTCTTATACATAACTCTCACTCTTTTTTCCTATCTTTTACTATCGCCTGCTTCCCCATCCCTGTCTCCCTCACTGGCGAGAATTCCTATTAAACTGGTCGGACAACATTTGACTTCGTTTGTGTCTCAATCTCACTCCGGGTATATTAAAGCATCTCCCCTCACTCCTATAATTGGAGTGGGATAGTCAGTAAGATGAGAAAGAGAATCAAAAGAATAAAAATGAGATCAACCTTTGGGTTGAAATAAAGACAGTTTAATAAATGAGGAAAACAAAACAATACGAAAACTGGTGACGCAAAGGCAACTATTCACCACCTTAAGGAGGACAGATGCCCAGACAGTTTGTGAGATACAGATGCTTTGAAAAAACTTCCCCACAATTTTATCGTTGAGCATGACTTTAAATAGTATAGAATATCTCTTTGGTCAATTCAGGTCAGTTGTCCCAGTATCTTGTCTATGCCCAAATTACTTGCGATGTGGCAGTGTGTGAAACAGAGAAATTTTTGATACTCTGTAACTACTGCTTGGCAGTAGCTAAAATACTGGCATTACCATGACTAGCTTGGTCTAAAACACAAAACCATATAGGTTTCTATGAAAAAAATAAACTCCGTTGTCGGTAGACTCAGCTCTCCTGGGACATCATCATGTCATAATTGTGAAAACGGTTAATAAGAACAAGTGTTTAGACAGTTACAGATATGTACGTGTCCATGTGTCTGATTAAATTGGGTTGTTCTCCTTAGTCATTAATCTGAATTTATTAAGTTTTAAACTGATTCCTTCAAAGACAAATAAGATCACATTGGACTAAACAGAGACACATTCTCAAGGAAATATATTCCAGAAAGAATGAAGAACTTATAAATTTAAAGAACTGAAAAATGATACTATCTGTGCTGCTAAGAATCAACCAAATACTTCTGAAATGGAGGTAGTGCTATCTAAGGAACTGACTTCAAAAAGAAGATGTTGAAAGAAAGTATTAAGTAAAGTGAATAATTAGTTGACAGCGTACTGCAGAGAATTGTCTTGAATGATAATGGTAACATTGGCGATATAAATGGGAGAACACTTCAAAAAAGCAAAAAGTAGATGAAAGAAAGAAAATAACAACTGCAATAAACAAAATTTTCTAACATTCATATGAATAATATAGCCATCTTGTAGCCTTTTTCTGGCACCAGCAACTGAAACAGTATTGGATAAG
Organism: Penelope pileata; assembly: GCA_013396635.1. NCBI lineage: Eukaryota > Metazoa > Chordata > Aves > Galliformes > Cracidae > Penelope > Penelope pileata. The sequence continues at coordinate 76,072 of WBMW01005649.1, read as the reverse complement.
ATTCAAAGAAAAGATGGTTGATTAAAAGACAGTAAAATGACTGCAATGAGCTCTATGTGTTTATTTTTTTAACAGAAAGTTAAATGGTGGCTTAATCACTATCCTAAAGATTCCATAAGGAGGACATAAATGTGACAGAAATCACAACGCATATGTAGAAAAAATTGTGTTACAAATAATATAATTGAAACTTGTTAGATAGCAGAGAAACGGGAACTATTTTTTAGAAGTCTCTTTTTTTTTCATGCAGAATGTTAAACACTGAATCATCTCTACTGGGCTTTAAAATCAATTAGTTTAATTAACATAATGTGATTACAAGAGTGGTATAAAGTCAAAAGTCATTGATTATGACCTGCTGAAAAAAAATAATGTGGAGGTAAGGAATTAATTATTTCAATCTTCTTTGGAGATAAACGCTAGAAGCAGATGAACTACTTCACTGGGAAAAAAAAAAGGTCAGAAGAGTAACTGTCATTGTATGAAACACTAGCAAATGCAAGGCAAGTCAGAGGTTAGCTATCTGCATCAAGAGGGTGAAATCATTTTAGGCTGAATACAAATGCAGAGAACTGTGTATTAACCTCAAGGAATAAGTAGAACATGAGAAGCAGGTAGAATTGAAAAAAAAAATAAATAAAAGAGAGAGAGTACAAAAGAGGCATTAGCTGCTGAAAAGACAGAGGGGGAACTTTCTTGACCAAAAAATAGAGTTTGGCAAGAGACCTGCAAATATGAACAGGAAAATTCTTCCTGCTCTTTGTTTTGTTCTTTCTGGGAAATGCAATAAACAAGAGTGAAATGTTACCTTTCTTCCTCACAGAAATATCTAACATCCTAACCACATAACCACATGAGATAATTTTTTTGTTGTTTAAGAATTGTCTTTTGAAGGATTATCTTTCTTTAGACATATTTTGAGTTATATGATCGAATAATATATTTGATTGCAGTGCATCGAAGGTAATAGCTTCTTCAAATAATTCTTTAGAAATTAAAAATGTGTCAGATAAATGAGCTATACAGTGGAATAGCTAACGGTGTGTAGATTGCTATGTAATGCAATGCATAGGTAGATCAATTTGAAAAGGATAAATAATTGTTCATCCAGTGAAATTTTGGCATTCTTGAAGTACAAAGCTGTACATCGTAATGACTTCAATATAACTAACAGATTCTGAGTTAGCTGTTAAATTTTTATCTTACAGTAGTCAGCAGCTAAATATAGACAGGAATAAAGTTTTTGCATGTATAGCTGACTTTATCAATAAGTAAATTTATGCAGAAATTCAAGAAATGTCTTAGGATTAAATATCTGACTTCATTTAAGGTTAAAAATGTAACCAGATGTAACACAGATCAACATTATGGGGAACCTTGCATCTGACTTAAAGCCGTGGAAGTTGCTCTCCAACTTTTTAAAATGTATGAACCACAAAATAGGATGTGAACACTCATTAACTTTGGAAGGGAAAATGCTAATGCATGACTTACCTTACATAGCCTAATGCATGAATTACTTTACATGTGAAAATTCTTCAGTGGTGATGGATTAGTGTTCCCAAAGATTTTCTACAGCTTTCTAAAGAGATTTCTTTTAATTGCAACCTCTTATATGGGGTACATCTTATATATTATCTGTAAGTAGTTCATTAGAGATATTTTTTCACCTTTGTTGTTGTTCACATTGTTTAACTTTTCAAAGACAGACTGAACTGTGAAGTCTCATTCAAATCATTACCTGAAGAAAGAAAATAATACGCTGTTAAATTATCATGACAGAATGATCTTTTTGGATCTTTGTAAGCAGAAACCAAACAGATCATAAACTTACTTCTGAGGCTTTAATTTCTCTACATGGGAAAAAGAAATATGCCATATGACCTTTCTGATCACTTCAAACAAATTAAGTAATTTAGTGTTTAACATACTTCGATGCACAACCACTAGTTAAAAAAAAAGTTTACTCAAAGAAATTATAAGTCAAACTATAAACGTCAAAATTATACATTTTGAGAAAATTTCAAATACCAGTATTGATAAATTGACTCTTTTATGGAGAGGACAAACTTCTTGTAATTTATTTTCTCTACCAAACATTCATGTAATATTAGGAAATGCTTAGGTATTGTTTGGTTACCCACTTGGGATTATTTCTATCTTCTAGAAATATTAAGAGATTTCTTTTAGAAACATTAGAAATAGCTAGTACTTGATATAAAAAACAGTGTAGCTCTTGAATGCAATAAAAATCAGTTGTTTCACTACAGTGCTCCTCTTGGAGATACAAGGTATGGTTCTAGGAGGATTTTTTCATTAGGAAGACAATGCCTTATGGTTTTTTTTTAGATCTATGAGGTGACTACTATTGTATTCACACAGTTTTTACATTTTCCTTTTTAAATTGCATAGTGTTCTTTATTACATTTTTTTTTTCTCCGTATGATCATGGAGTCATAGTATCATTTGACTTGGAAAGGACCTTTACAGGTCATCTAGTCCAACTCCCCTGCAATGAACAGGGACATCTACAGTTAGATGAGGTTGCTCAGAGCCTCATCCTGCCTGACCTTGAATGCCTTCAGGGATGGGGCTTCTTATACCTCTCTGGGCAACCTGTTCCAGTACTTCAATACCCTTATCATAAAAAGCCGTATCCTTATATCCAACCTAAATCTCCCCTCTTTTAGTTTGAAAATATTTTCCTTTGTCTTGTCACAACAGACCCTGCTGAAGAGTCTATCCTCTTCTTTCCTGTAACCTCCCTTTAGATACTGATTCCAGGATACATTTGGCCTTCTGAGTTGTAATTGCATATTGCTGTCGCATGTCAAGCTTTTCATCCACCAGAATGCCCAAGTCCTCCTCCACAGGGCTGTTCTCAATTAATTTTTCTGCCAGTTGGTACTAGATCCTTAGGTGCACTAATTTGGGACAGTAAGAAAAGTAACTTGTGCATTCACATTTTTTCATTAAGTAGCTTCCAAACAGTTTTAGATACAAATAGATATATCAACTCCCATAAGTCATTCATTTATCTTAGAAGTATGGCATTACCTAATTACTAGGTATTGCCTAAATTCCAGCCAAATCCAAAACTTTAATAGAAACAGCATAGAGGCTCTCCGCGACCAACTTCATTGATCTAGCTCTATAGCCTGCTACAAACAGGGGCATAGCTATATGCCACGTCCTGCCCATGAAGGGACCAATTTTGAAAATCCTTTTTGTTAGATTAAGGTGAAACAATACTTAAGGTCCAAACACAATCACCAGTTTTAATGAGAATATCTGTACTACAATTATCTTAAAAGTATTGACAATCCTACAATTACATCTATCCAAGATGTGCTGCTAAAATATGCAACTTCATAAGAAATTGAAATAAGCTTTGCATTACTTAACAAATTTAAAAGTAAAAAAGAAAGAAAAGAGAAGGGAGGGAGAGAAAGCGAGAGTGAGCGAGAGAGAGATGAGCAGAGAAAGAAATCACTTGTTTGGGTTTCAGCACTGATCCAGGCAATCCAGCTCCTCAATCTGTGACAGCACTCATCCAGAAGTTCAGAATTGCTGAAGTCTCCTCTCAAACTTCTCTCCAGCATCCTTTTATTCCTGCTAAGGCTGTCTGGTCTCCACATGACTCCCTCCTCTGACAGAATCTTTAGTCTGTTGTCATGGTGATGATCTTATCTTGCAAATGTTTGAAACAATTCCAGCATACCACAGATTGTTTTTGTGATTAAGAGGACTATAGGTACTAACAGTCACTTTAATTCTAGACACTCTAATTTTCCTTATTTATAGGAAGTGTACAGATCTAACGTCAGAAGGATGAGATTAATCATACAAGTCAAGAAATAAATTTTTGATTTATACAGTAATCTTGTCTATAATCTTCACTGAGTATATTGTTCTCTTTACTAAAGAGTTTCCAGTAGCATCCAAAATAAANTTCTATATCAATTTCTTTATCTTTACCTTTCTTTTTCTTGTTCTTTTCTTTTTCTGTTTCTTTTTTTTTTTCTTTCTCTTTTTCTTTTTTTTATAGTTTCTTTTTTTTTTTTTTTTTTTTTTAACTGAGAGTGTTAATTAAAGTGTTATGGTAGTATTAGGAGAATTTTGGATGCCAACCCTTACAAAGAAAACATGAGTAAGAAACTACAGGTATTATTAGGTCATGGTAATTACTCTGGAATAATGTTCATGGATAGCAAATTTGAAATAATTCCACCAGACATTGCGTCATTGGCTTTTTTTTTTTTCCCCCCAAAGAGTGTTTTGAGTATGTTTGAATATGTTAAGTAATATTCTTAAGAGGGAAAATGGGAGTAGACTCTTTTGGACTGTTCTGAAAAATATTTTCTTCTCAAAATGTTGTAGTACTTTGTTTTCCTTATTCATAACATAATAAAGTCAATTCTTTTTGTTTATAATTTTTACATGAATTTGAAAGAGAGTGTGATATTTTAATTTCTAAATATTACATGAAGACTTAATCTTCCTAGAAACTTTCTTTTAAGAACATGAAAAATCCTGAAGAAAACAAAATTAACTTCCTTGTATATACTACTCATCATAATTCTGAAAGTGGACATTATTTTCCATTCTGTCTCTTATTCCCAGAAGAAACTGTTACAGCACTTGCTTAAATTGCCAAGCATGAGATATTTAACAGGATATCCACATAAGGAATTCGGAAACTCAGACCTATTCAGAAGAATACAACTGTAAATTAAAAGATAGATTAAGTAGATAAAGTGAGCTTTTAATTTTCTTTTAAATAGTCAGTTTGAAAATTGACCTCTCTGTCAACACAATGTAAGTAACACCCTCAGAGAAAACTCTCCTTTTAAAAGACAAACAAATAAAATTTCAAACTGGCAGAGATATGGAGAAATGAGAACCGACAGAATAAACACAGTGCTGTTGAGAAAACCTTTAAACTTTACTTTTCAAAACAATGTTTACTATTGAAAGAAAGAGCTAATGAGGATCTAATAGAGTTTTTGACTCTAGACTGCTGTTTCTGTATGGCTAACTGACAAAATTTATTTCAGATGAAATGTGAGATGAGTGAAGAAAGGATGGGGTGTCTTGCAAAACAAGATAAACCTGAAGAAAGAACAAGGAACTGGTTAAACAAACTTATCTTGCAATATATTGCAGGAGATGCTAGTTTAGCACCTGCTTGTAAATCTTGCTGGCTTGACAAAATGAGGGAGAGATGGACTTCACCAAGCAGGATTCAAAGATAGCTCAGACTGGGCAAAACAAAGAACTCTAAATCCAGATTGTGAGACATGTATAAACAAAAAGAAATGAAGAGAGACCTATTGAGGGGCATAACAAGAACATAATAGGTGGACCAGAAAGTCTGTAAACACTGAGTACCTCAGCCAATGATGTAAGGAGGAGGGACAACGCAGTCAGGAAATTAGGATAAAAAGGGATCTGTGAACATCCAGCATTTGAGTAATCTTAAAGGGAAATGCCCCAGTAGACTCTCTATTCAAATAAAGCTACTTTTCAGGACTCCTCTGTCGCCTCTTCTGACATTAAATTCTGGCAATGAGATTTTTCCATAGAAATGGGGGCTCATCTGGGAGCCTTCCACCTTTCAGGGACAGTGGATAGTGAGGGGGAGCTGACAGCGTACCTTACCAACGTTTCGGAGATCAGTTCCATCCAATGACTGCTGGCACTGGACGACTGATTGTGTTCCCAACAAGGGGGTTTATGAAGAGATTCTGGGAGGATTTGAGTTTGTAATTGTACCATAGATAACTCAGAACATTAAGGGACAGAAAAACAAACTACCTTCTTGTCTGGATGACCCTATAAGGGTCAGGTAAAAGATTAGTGAATACTAACAAAATGTAGATTACACCTGGAAGGACCAAGGGATTTCTTGTCAGGCATATTATTTGGCCCTCAGGAGAAAAGAACAAGTACAAAAAGTCTGTCAGCTGTGGGGGACGGGCACCCATGGAACAGCAGGGGAGGGGGCAGGGGGCACAGTGTGCCCCTGGTTACACAGTTCTTACAGCCACTGAAGGGAAAAATGCAAGGACCTCCTAAGGCCAAAAGGGAGGGAGCAATCACCAGGATTTAACAGAAACATGCCTTCTTTGGTAGGAAGAGGCAGCAACGCTGCAGGGGGCAGTGGCGCTATAAAAGGCAGAAAGGATAGTTTAGGGAAAGGAAGAAAATAGAAAAGATAGAGGAACATGGAGAAAATGGGGAAAAAGAGAATGGAAAAGGAGGAAAAGAACAAGAGAGATAATAGAAAACAAGATCTTTTTTCTTCAATGTAACTAGGTTTGAAGTGTTCTGCCCCTGTGAGTTGTTAACATATGAAATGTGTTGAAATAGATACGTGTTATGAAATTCAGGAGGGTAAAGTTAATTCAGGGCATTAATACTCAGAATGTTTTTGTTTAATAGTTGCCCTGTCAGGTAGTATTATGGAAAAACAATATGTAAGAACTCAGTAAAGTCCTAGTAGGTTAAAAGAAACTGTATGAAATGGTATGAAAAGAAATTGAATGGAAAAAAAATGGTATGAAATTACACACATGAAGGAGTGGAAATAGGTGCATGTTTGTGAGGAGGAAGTCTGCCTTTTGAAGGAAATGGTTTGTTAGGTATGTCAGGGGCAGGGACTCACTGCACTGGAGCCCTTAATAACCCATAGGGTAGGTCCAAATTGAGAGAAAGTGCATTTCTTAGAGCAGATACTGGAGTCTCTAGATCTACTTTGAATTTGGTGCCCAAGAGTGTACCCTTGTCAAACAGGCCTTTAATAATTCAAGGGGGGAGTGGAAAGGATGAACGGGTACGTCTCAACTGGCTACTACTGGTTGATGTGGGGGATAAATTCAAATGGCACAAGTATTTTTTGGTTCCTAATCATGATTGCAATTTGTTGGGGATGGCTATAATGGTTACATTGGGAATGCAAACTAGTATCATAAAGGGTGATAGTATGAAACTTGTCTAACGGTCTGAGCATGAAATAGGATTTGAAATAGATTTGTGTTCTGACAAGGAAATAAGTCAGCAAGAGGGAGATGAAGTGAATGAGAGAGAGAGAGAGAGAGAGATGACCTAAGTTCCATAGCAGGACAAACACTGAGAAGGACTCAAAGGGCTTGTTCAGGTGCCTTTGAGGCAGGAGGCCGGAGCAGGCAATTGAAAAAGAAGGAGCACACAAGGAAGACCCAGATAAGATAACTAAGGTGATAAATTGCAACTGGTGTCAGACAACAAAGGAAGAAACAGAGGAAAATTGAAGGGAAGGAAACAAAAATACTGTGATTCTGGCAGCTGTACTAGCTTAAGCACAAACCTCCTCTTAGGGAAGAGGTTCCAGGTTTCCTCCAGGGATGAACAAGAGAAAATGTAGAGTAATGAGACAGTTAAAACTCTTTGTTTATGCGGAGGCTACATATTGCATACTAAATAGTTGAAAGGACCTGTAAACAAATTTTCTGTCAGCAATTAGTATCACAGGAAAACAAGAGGTCAGACCTTTCCTTCAAATGATTAAGATTAGGTGTGAAAATGGGAAATAAGATGTTTTTATGTTTTGTGTCACTATTATGTTATTTTCTAATGTGTAATACTCCTTTGGTGAAAGGGGGCGATTTAAGGGATATCGTTTGGGATGGATGTTGAAACACTGAAGAAAGGTGGAGGGGGGAATCCCCTCATCTGGAGGCAGCTCGTAGAAAAGCTTGGCAGGAGCCTGGTTTAAGCAGTGCGTTGGAGTCCCACTGGAAGGGGCACAGCGGTTCAAGACTCCAGTGTCTTGTTTGGTTATTGTTATTTTGCTCTGTCATGGTCTGGAGTGGGTTACAATCCCATGGTTTAGAATGAGGTTAATGGGCTTGTGCCCCTGTCCAAAATGGGTAATAAGACTTCGTAAAGGGAGGATGGGATAATGAGGAGATCCCCTCTGATGTGATTGTTGAAGCACTGGAAAGAGGCAGGAGGGGATCCATACACCAAACAACAGCTGGTGGAATACTGTAATCATTGTCGGCCACTGTATGTTTTGGTGGATTGAGACACATGGTCCATGAGTGGAACAACAGAATGCAGTACCATCTTGCAGTTAATGTAATATTGCAGGAAAGAAGGTAAGTGGGATGAAGCTCTCTATGTTGATACATTTTTCTCTCTACAGAGTAAGCCAGAGTGGCAGAAAGAATACAAACTGAATCCCCAGGACTCCTTGGTCCTGGCACTAGAAAGGGAAAAGGAGATACGGTATGCCTGCCAAGAAGGAAGGCTGATTGCAGCCTTGACTTGGGCTCTGAGAAGAGCCTTTAAAGGAAGGGACAGGGGACAACTCTGCTCCTCTCCCATTGAAAGACCCTGTTTGGCAGAATATTATTGTGCCAATTGGAAATGTTTGGACATTAACAAAAGGAATGTCAACAGGCTAAGGCTGTAGCTCCAGCCATAGTGAATCACAGAATCGAAGAATCATAGAATGACTGGGTTGAAAGTGACCCCAAGGATCATCAGGTTCCAATATCCCTGCCACAGGCAGCGCCACCAACCTCCAGATTAGGTATTAGATCAGGTTACCCAGGACCCCGTCCAACCTGGTCTTGAACACATCCAGAGTCAGGGCATCCACAACTTCTCTGGGCAGCCTGTTTCAGCATCTCAGCACCCTCTCTGTAAAGAACTTCCCCCTGATGTCTAATCTAAACCTTCCCTCCTCCAGCTTAAAACCATTCCCCTCGTCCTATCGATATCTACCCTTGTAAAAAGTTGACTTCCCTCCTGTTTATAATCTCCCTTTAAATACTAGAAGGCTGCAATGAGGTCTCCCCACAGCCTTCTCTTCTCCAGGCTGAACGAGCCCAGCTCCCTCAGCCGGTCTTCACAGGGGAGCTGCTCCAGCCCTCTGATCATCTTTGTAGCCCTCCTCTGGACCCTCTCCAACAGCTCCACATCTTTCCCATATTGGGGGCCCCAGACTTGGATGCAGTACTCCAGATGGGGCCTCACGAGGGCAGAGTAGAGAGGGACAATCACTTCCCTGTCGCTGCCGCCATCCCTCTCCTGATGGAGCCCAGGGTACCATTGGCCTTCCAAGCTGCAAGAGCACGCTGCTGTTGTATGTTCCGTTTTTCGTCCACCAGGAACCCCAGGTCTTTCTCAACTGGGCTACTCTCAAGGATCTCTTCTCCCAGTTTATATACATATCTAGGATTACTCCGATCCAAGTGCAAGACCTTGCACTTGGCCTTGTTGAACCTCACTAGGTTCACATGGGCCCACCTTTCTAGTTTATCAAGGTCCCTCTGGATGGCATCCCTTCCTTCTATTGTGTCAACTGCACCACTCAGCTTGGTGTTGTCGGCAGACTTGCTGAGAGTGCACTCAACTCCATCATCAAAGTCGTTGATAAATATATTGACGAGAAATGATCCCAAGACAAACTCCTGGGGGACGCCGCTTGAACATGGCGCCATTCACCACAACCCTTTGTCTACGGCCTTCCAATCAATTTCTTATCCATCAAATAGTCCATCCCTCAAATCCACGTCTCTCCAATTTAGAGATAAGGATGCAGTGGGGGATCATGTCAAAGGCATTGCATAAGTCCAGGTAGATGATATTGGTTGCGTTCCCTATGTCCACCAATGCCATCACTCCGTCATAGAAGGCCATCAGACTGATCAGGCACGACCTTCCCTTGGTAAAGCCCTGCTGGCTGTCTCAGTTCACCCTCTCATCCCTCTTGTGCCTTGACATGTCTTCCAGGAGGACCTGGTCTGTGATCTTCTAGGAAGAGAGATGAGGCTCTCCGGCCTGTAGTTACCCAGGTCCTCCTTCCCCTCTGCCTTGCAAACAGGAGTGATGTTTCCTTTTTTCCAGTCACCGGGGACTTCATCTGACTGCCATGACTTTTCAAATATGATGGAGAGTGTCTTGGCAACCACATCAGCCAGCTCCTTCAGGACTCTGGGATGCATGTTTTCTGGTCCCATAGACTTGTAGACATTTAGCCTCATGAGGCAGTCTCAGACTTGCTCTGCCCTTACAGTGAGGGGGATTTATTCCTCCAGTTCCCACCTAGAGGTTTAGGGATCTGAATGTCATGCTCCTCAGTTAAGCAATGAAGGGGTGGGAACAGGTTTTCATTCACAACTGAGGCCCGAAAACTGACAGCAGGAGGATTTGTTGTTGAAGTTTCATCTCAAATTAAGGCTTTCTTAACTTAGCTTCTAAGTGGATGACCAGTGCTAGGTTTTTATAAGACCTCCTTGATGGACCCAGTACTGACCACTGGAGAACACCACTGGTTACATGCCTTCAAGTAGACTCTGCAGCACTGATCACAACACTGAGCTTGGCCAGTCAGCCAGTTCTCAGTCCATTTCACTGTCTACTCATCTATCGCACACTTATCAGGCTTCATTATAAGGATATTGTGGGAGACAGTGTCAAGAGCCTTGTTTGAAGTCAAGGTAGACAACATCTAGTGCTCAGCTCTCATCTGTCCAGCTGGTGATGACATCATAGAAAGCAACGTGGTTGGTCGAGCATGATTTCCCCTTGGTGAAGCCATGCTGACCACTCCTGATAAACTTCTTTTCTTCCAATTGCTTGACGACGGTATCCAAAACAAGTTGTTCCATCACTTTTCCAGGGACAAAGGTGAGGCTGACTGGCCTGTAGTAACTCAGATCCTCCTTCTGGCTCTTTTTGAAGACTGGTGTGACATTGACTGTCCTTCAGTCTTCAGGCATCTCTCACAAACTTGTATGTCTATTCAAAAAGATGTTTCTTAATTATTTTCTTTTTCAGGAAATTAAATTCATACAGAATCTGTGGACTTCATTCTAAAATCAGAATAGAGACATAGTTCTTGACCTTGTAGGCTTTCCTCTGCATATTCACTCCACTGATATTTTAATAATGAAAAAATAATAGAATTTTCTGTGCCAGCTTTAATTCGAGTACTAAGTAGGGCTTTCCTGTTCTCATTCCTATTATTTAATTTCTTCTTTTTCAATTACCACTGAATCTAAGATGTGTAACATGATTCAAAGTCCTTTGTCAGCATCCTCCACCCCTCTCTTCTGGGAGAGAAATTGATTAATAACCAATTTTTAAATCATAAGAAACATGAAGAGAACTAACAGTCATCTAAGTAATTTCCAAATCTAGTCAAAATTTTGATAGCTTCAGAATACTTTCATTTTTTCCTGAAGTGCATGTAATGTTTTGTATGTTCTTTGGAAATTGCTTAAAGTGTTTGTTTCTCTTTTCTTCTAAAACATATGGCTTTCATCATACTATACTTATAAACAGAATGAAAGAAGAGCTTGACAAAGCTGAAGGTAGCATGGCAGTGTTTTCTAAATTGCATGCACAAGCAATTAGTGTGTCGTGAATCTTTATTATATATAAAAAAAATAATAATGAGGAAGTCATTACTGTATACAATTTTTATTCCAGAATAAATTTATTTTGTTCAGAATTTTATATCAAATCGTGACTCATTTCCTCAATGAAAAATAACAATAATTAAAAAAATGACATTTATAGATATCATTTGCATTTTTTATTTGTGCATTTATTTATTACTATTGTAATTTTTATTTATATTGAACAGATTCCTTTGAGCAGACATTACCTGAACTGACTAATAACTGCTTCAGGAAAAACCTCTATTTTCAATTAAATGCTGGTAGTCCTCAGGTTTCATTGAAAATCAGTTTACATAACTTTGAGGCATTTTGTAGCATTTCATGGAACCTTCAATATTTAATACTCACTATCTTTGCTGAAATGTGCATTTCATCTTGCTAGTTCTATAATGAATAACCCTACAATGAATAATGTTGGTTCTGTGGATTGGCTCTTTGTTATTCTTCCTGACTGCATCTCTTTCTCTGAACATGACCTGTTTCTTGTCCAACTTTTCTGAAATTAAACAACTAAATTGAAACCAACAATCAACACGAGGATGTAGCTAGTGACATATACAAGTATAACGTCGTTAAAATAGTTTACATTACTTACTGAGCTCAGAAAATCCCTAAACTGATGTTATGCAGCTTAATATTAACTTGTGTTCACACATCTTAGGTGGTAACTGCTGGTCGGAAAAGTCACAGACAAATTATTTTGAAAGATCTTGAGCAATGTAATACGTCTAAGATTTCATTGAAGCTCAAAATGAAATTTTGCCATTAAAACTTCTGCATAACTTACTCATAGAATACCATAATGCATGAATAATTCAAGCAGTATTTTTAATTAGGTGAAAAAGATTAGAAAAAAGCTGTGTAGAAACCTGCCATTACTTTAATGATTTAGAACTAGATCAAGTCTAACAAACAAAAAACTTCTGCTCAAAATCAAATTAGCAGACAATTATCAAACCACTCATTGGAACTGAACTGCTATCAATACTGTTTATATTCATAAACACACAGTGCATTGTGATGCATAATAAACACAGAATGACAGTTACGGAGCCCAAACAACGAGATTTTTTCTGAAAATACGGAGCCATTTATCAGCTGTTACTAGTATTGAAAAAATGGACCATTAATAAAAAGCTTTTGAGTCCTAACATAAGGGGATAACAGAATACTGTACATTAGAACACAAAAGCCATTGTAAATTTCTATTAATAAACCTCTTTAAGTACTTATTAAAAAAAAAAAAAGGAAAAATATCCACTTTTTCTTCATATGGCTCCTCATCTTGGGTGTTAGAATTAATTGAAAATCATTAATAGACATTTCTTAAAAGTTCTAAAAAGGTACCTTTCTTAAAAAGGTAGGAATGTAAGAGTGGTTGAAAGTTTACCTGCAAAATCACCTTGCTTATTGAACAGTCTGTCAAATATGACAGACATTTGTCTGTTTTTTTACTGTTTTTTTGATATTATTATTGTATCTTTTTAAGAGGTTATGTCACAGTTCATACTTATCATGTTACAAAGTTCCACCTAACATCAAAGACTTCTTAATAAATTCTCTTGCAGAAAGTAAAGAAAAATATTTGCTCCCAGGCCTGGGATCGAACAAAAGATGACACCTTGTGAGGCTCAGACTGTTCTGGAACCTTCATAGAATCATAGAAATACTAGGTTGGAAAGGACCTACAAGATCATCTAGTCCAACCGTCCTCCTATCACCATCACTATCCACTAAGCTACTAAATCATATCCCTTAGCACCTCATCCAGATGCTTCTTGAACAGCGGCAGGGACGGTGACTCCACGACTTGCCTAGGCAGGGCCATTCCAGTGCCTGACCACTCTTTCGGAGAAAAAGTTTTTCCTCATATCTAATCTATATCTTCCCTGGCGCAACTTGTGGCGATTCCCTCTCATCCTGTCATCAGTTATCTGGGAGAAGAGGCCGACCCCCTCCTCACCACAACCTCCCTTCAGGAAGTTGTAGAGTGCAATGAGGTCTCCCATGAGCCTCCTCTTCTCCAGACTAAACAATCCCAGATCCCTCAGCCGCTCCTCATAAGACTTGTACTCCAGACGCCCCACCTGTTTCATTGCCCTTCTCTGAGCACATTCNGCCAGCTGGACTTAACTCCATTAATCACTACCCACTGGGCCCGGCCCTCTAGCCAGTTCTTTACCCAGAGAAGAGTGTCTAGGCCACGGGCTGCCAGTTTCCCCAGGAGAATACTGTGGGAGACTGTGTCAAAGGCTTTGCTGAAGTCTGGGTAGACTACGTCAACAGCCTTTCCCTCATCCACCAGTCCGGTCACCCAGTCACAGAAGGAGATGGGGTTGGACAAACACGACCTGCCTTTCGTGAGCCCGTGCTGGCTGGGCCTGATCCCCTGGTTGCCATGCATGTGCCGTGTGATCTCCGCCAAGATGATCTGCTCCATAAATTTCCCTGGTACCGAGGTCAGGCTGACAGGCCTGTTCCCTGGATCTTCCTTATGGCCCTTCCTGTAGATAGGAGTCACATCGGCAAGCCTCCAGTCTTCTGGGACCTCTCCAGATAACCAGGAATGCTGATAGATCGTGGAAAGTGGCTTGTCAATCACCTCCGCCTGTTAGACAGGGTGCTGTATATCTGATACCATTTTAAAAATAATTATTTTTAAAGAATAAAAGTATTACCTTTCATCACAGGACAGCATTCTAGAATGATCTTGTCTGTAAAATATTGTGCATGGTAGCTTTATTGATTCCTATTTCTAATTTTTGTCAGAAATGTTTACATTAATGACATGGTGTATTTGTTTGCTTCAGCTCTTCTGGCTCTTAGAGATTATTTGTGTCATGCCCGCATGACCCTGTCATGCATCTTTTCTACAGTGTATGGCAAAACAAGTTCAAAAGGGTCATAAGTCATGATATTCATGCAATTTCTTGAGCCTACTGTTAGAACACAAGATCTTTTAACATTTCAGCAGCATCTGCCTAGAAGCATTCCATCACTACAGGAAAGGTTTTCCTTTGTGTAGTGTTCATTTTAAGCTTTGATGTGCTGTGATTTTACTGCGGCCTTAATCTTTCGACAGCCTTCTCTCCATTTTTACTCAAAATGACTGCAGTGTCTCATAATGACTGGCAAACCTGTGCAGACTTTCCAGATAAAAGCAAGCATCTCTGCTGTGTATGTAGCTCAGTCTTTCAAATATTGTCCTGAACTTCTGATGTATATAATATTGTTACTGTCTGATAAGGTAGTATAAGAGAGTAAACAAAAAAAAAAAGATATGAGGAAAATGAAGAAAAAAGTGTATTTTTCTTAAGCAACTAGAATGTCAAGGAAAGAAAAAAGTGGAGTTAGGAAATAACTCAAAGAGGAGGTTACATATAATACATGTCGAGTAATGAAGTAGTTGAAAAAGAATAATGGATGCTAAGGGAGAACAATGAAGACTTCCTGAACAAGTGTTCAGATGTTAAAAGTTAATCAGATGAACACAGGTATATTCTTTAAACTTTATTTTTGTTGTGACACTAGCAAATGGCAAGCTGTGAGTGCAGGAAGTTTTATCCTAAAATAAAAAATTAGATTGGGTTTAATCTCCAGGGATGTAGTTAGCAATGAGAATTTGTCTATGGATGGAGACTTAACATGCATTACAGACTCAGACGCTTTTGGCTTGTATCTCATTCATTGTTTGAAATTTAGATCAGACAGTTTGGTCTGGTTAAAGCTGCAAAATAGATTACAAAACACTTGGTAATATGACTTTTTTGAAATAGACTAAGTACTCTATGCTGTGGGTAAGATTACCATAACTAGTTAGATTTCTTGTTGAACAGACTAATTGCTTCTGGAATCTAAGTGTTTTGTTGTTGTTGTTGTTTGTTTGTTTGTTTGTTTGTTTAAAATTGTACCGATAAGGTTGCTCTTTCAAAGTCTTTATCCGTGCTCACAAAATATTTTTCCAAGATTAATCTGAAAATAAAATCTTAAAAAAAGCATCAATTACAAAATTACAAAAACACTAAGACTTTTGTAATGTTGTGGTAAAGCACAGTGTTTGATATCCACCATATCAGTACAGAAAAGAAAAATCTACCACCAACAAAAAACAAAAACAAAAGCAAAACAAAAAAAAACCAGGAGGTTCCTGAAAAACTCACTATGAGATAGCAATATGTTCTTGTTGACAATAGAGCCAGCCATGTCCTGGGCAGCATCAAAAGAAGTACGAACAGCATGTCAGTGGAGGTGATTCTCCCCTCCTACTTCACTCCTGTGATATCCTACTCAGGATACTGTTTTCATCTCTGGAGCTCCTTACATAAGAAGGCTGAGGACCTGTTGCAGCGTGTCCATAGGAGGGCCGCAAAGATAATCAGACGGCTGGAGCACCTTTCCTATGAAGACTGACTAAGAGAGTTGCTGTTGTTCAACCTGGAGAAGAGAAGATTCTGGGGAGACCTTATTGTGGCCTGTCAGTACTTAAAGGGGACCTACTAGGACGCTAGACAGGGAGCATGGTGATAGGACAAGGAATAATGGCTTTAAATCAAAAGAAGATAGATTTAAATTACACATCAAGAAGAAATTCTTCAACATGTGGGTGGTGAAGCACAGGTTGCACCATCCCTGGAAATGTTCAAGGCCAGGCTGGATGAGGATTTGAAAAATCTGATCTATTGAAAAATGTCCCCACGACTGGGGTTGGAACTAGACGGTCTTTCAGTACTCTTCCAATTCAAATCATTCTCTGAAATTTGGTATAAATGTGATAAGGCCAGCTAGATAGAAACCCTCACTTTTATATTATTTTTCATTTGACAATTGTTGCTCAGTCCCTGAGGAATCAGGTAATGACATAACATTTTGGTAGTGATTGTTGATTTCACTGTTCAGTTTTTAAATGAAAATGTCAGAATCATTTTCCCTTGTAAATGGTTTTATGTCTCTCTTCTTTCTACCTTTGTAGAAAAAGTGTTTTGTGTATGTATATATATATAATGTTTAGTTATTAGTGCAAAATAATGTTTTGTGGGCAGTTATATTTGAAATTGAATTTCATTGTTTCTCAGTAAATGAAAGAAGTGATTTTCTTCAAACACGATCTTGTCTCTGAGGCAATTATTTTTGATTAACTTATTCCGTGTTCAGATAATCTAGACATGAATACCTTCTTCTCTGAGGACATTGCTAACATCTGCTTCTGTTTTAAAGAGGCAAGAAATATCAAAATATCTGGTATGTGTCTAATCCTATTTATAGTAATGCATTGATATTTCTCTTCTAAATAGTTCAAATAGTTCACTTGCTTTACTATTCTGAGAATAAAAACAAATAGGCAAGAAAAACAAAGGAAAAATGGATCTAAAACAAGAAGACAACATTTATCTTCCTTTGGGGGAAAAAGTAGGGCTGTGAAATGAACTAAGTATTGAAAACTGCAAAATTTAATGAAAAGTTGAGCCATAAGTAAAAACAGAGTAACTGTTTAGTAATTATGATGTGTAATATGAAGAGCTCTGCAAAGCACAAAACAGAGTATACTCAGTGTGATGCATCGGGAAAATATAATTGTTTCTGTGCCTATGAAGAGTTTTAAACAGTTTTTTTTTTCCTTTTTCTCCCCAGACTGTGCCTGAGAAGTTTCAAGATATGTTTGTTCAGACTTGAAATGTCAAATGTCCAGTTTGATTTTCTTTTATATTGCAGAATTTAAACTTTGAAGTAATTGTTGCCAATCTCTTCATCTTCTCCAAGTCTGAACTAATTAAAAACTGATGGACATTTACCGGTCTGTATCTTGAATAAAGGACTGTGAAACAGAGATAAACTTTATTTTTCTCTATCAATGTCTTTAAAATGTCAATCCTTAATTTAATGCTAGTATTTAATTGTCTTTAGAATAGAATAAAATCTTTTGGCTTAGGTATTTCTAAGTAAGCAAGAATGGGTTTTTCTTTCTGAACTGGTATACAGGATATTTCAAAAAGAAATTGAATTTCTATATCAGTCATATCTAGCTGTAATCTTACAGCTTCATGGGATGAAAGGAAAAAACAGAATTTACTCCATTTAAATGAGAAATTTGAACAATGGGAGGCTTTGATTTGTTTTTTCTATTCCTTTGCTGTAAAGAGGTTATACCTGTCCCTTCTCAACCTTCATAAGCTCCCCAAGAAGCCAGTTAACATATTAAATATTACAAATTAAATATATAGCATCACAAATGTTGGAAATGTTATACTGATTATTGCCACTGAAAAATTTAAAGTAAATTGGCAATGCAATGTTTAAATCATGATTTGAAGAACATGTACTATCTCCTAAATTATGAGAGGAAAATGACAACGTGACAAAATATATGAAGGATTCAGAAGTCTGAAAAAATTCTATAGTTTCTGGATTAACATTTCAGAACAGATTATCTATGTCTAAGCTATATACTTTTTTAAATGATCATTTGTCGTTATAATCTCTGTTTACTGTTTTGGTCCTTTTTTTTTTTTGGCCTGCAGTTTTGATGGCTTTTTATCTGGATAAAGATTCCTTCTCTTATTATATGAAGCATGGTATTTAGTATGTCCACTCTTTGAAACCATTCTTTTGATACAATGGATCAGGAGTCATTCAAAGGGATTTTTAAAATAAATAGTTTTTAATGAAAGAGTTTTTTAACATTTGGTATTTGTCTTTTGCTGAAAGATGCTTTAAATCTTGGTTACTAAACTTTGTAGTAAACATCAAATTAATGTGCTCCACAAGTTTCAATATTGAACAAATCTTTAACATCATGATTTTGTCATGGATCATTCCCTCTTTGTTGTTTTTGTTTGTGGTATTTTTGTTGGTGGTGGTGTTCTTTTTCTTTTTTTTTTTCTTTTTTTTTTCTTTTTTGTTTTTTTTTTCCCAGAGCGAGCAGGCCTTCCATTGCACATAAAAGGAATGATCCTTCATAGTTTATGTTAGCTTACGTAATATTTTTTTCAGACATTGCCACTTCTTACATTCTCTACTTTAAGCTCCACACCATGGCAGAATTACAAAACAAAATAGAGTGCTTATAACAGTGCTCTTTCCCATTTTATTCTTGTAAATGCACATTGCTTCATTACTTTTTTTGTTCCTTCGAATGTGCAGCAATTAACACTGCCTTTGCAAAAGTTCTCATATACCCAGAGGTTCAGGGGAAAATAAGGTCTGAGCAAAGAGTAT
The DNA here is from genome assembly GCA_013396635.1 of Penelope pileata. Lineage (NCBI taxonomy): Eukaryota > Metazoa > Chordata > Aves > Galliformes > Cracidae > Penelope > Penelope pileata. Next base: position 57,404 of record WBMW01005649.1, on the reverse strand, counting down.
TTTTGTAAGGTCTAATGAGCAAAAATGCAGTGTACTAATTTATGGAAATTCAGCAAGATGAACTTCCTCTTAACAAACTGCATCTTCTTGTAATCTGTTTCATAGGCCAGCATGTATTACTGACTGTTTACCAAAGAAGTGTGTCTTTATGATGGCTTTATGTGGCTTTATGTGGCCTTATCCACTTAAAAATTGTGGAATCTTGAATATAAGCATCTCTTACGTGTCTTAATGATTTTATTTCCTCACCTAGCAAACAGACCTTCCAAACCGAGTGAAGGGCAACATGCTTTACACTTCAACAGAAATTTCATTTTTCATGATCCCAGTCCAGACAGATAGTCAACCATCTAATTGAAGGAGTAATTTCATGTAATATAGCACCAAGATTCGTGTTGGGATTCACGCAATATGTCAGTAACGAGAGTGTCACAAGATGTCATACTAAAGGCAAACCATAAAAAACACCTCTAACGAAATATGCAAAATCTCAAGAAAATTGTAAAGAGAATTTTCTGAGATACTTTTCAACAGAGTCACTATTCTCTGAGGGAAAAGAGCAGGTGTCAGAGAAAGTCAATAGAAGAATCACCTAGGAGAGGTAGTGTATATAATCAACAGATTCATCTGCATGAGTACGACATTCTTTTTGTAGCTGGGCAATGACTATCTCGAGAATATCTCACCTAGCCAAAGACGCATGGTAGCCTGTGAAATGCCTTCAATATGACAAGAAACAGCCGTCAGAGAGTCTAAAAACAGAGATTAGGGATACAAAGCAAAAAAGTGAAGGTGATGGGACAGTTTTTGATAGACAAGAAGTATAGACATATGTAGCAGCTCAAATAGGCAGAAACTGTCATCCAGAGAACAGCTGTTGCCTTTAGTGAGCTCAACACAATTTCTGGCACAATTCAAGCATAGAAACAGTGATGTGTGTTTTACAACTACTTCTGATCCTAGATAGCAGTGGTAGAGACAGGATAAAAAATTATGTGTGGCAAGCTATGAATAACTACACAGTTTGCCCCAGCATTATGCATTTTACTTTATATTCTTCTTAAGGCAGTGTCCATTAAAACAAACAAACAAACAAACAACAACAAAAAATAAAAACACTATAAAGCTCACAAATTATTTGTAAGATGATTTACTGAAATTCTTTTCAGCTTTTTTTTTTTTTTTTCTCTGTGATTCCATGATTCATTGTTTTCTGATGCCTCTAAGTATCTAATTAAGACTCTGAGGTATTTAATGTTTGGATGGTCTCTCTCATTAAATATTTAACACAACAAAATTTGTGTTTTTTCACTTTGTTTCACTATTTTATTTTCTCAGTTAGCTTAACTGGAAGACTAGCTTAAAACTAAAATATCTACCTAGTGACAAAATTTAAATTTATATTGTTATTTCTGAGGATGTTTTTCACAGATTTTGAACGATCTTTGTCCCATATCTTAATGTCTTAAGTATTTCCTGCATAGTGAGAAGATAGTAAAATTACAGAATTATAAATTAAGGCAGACCACAGTTTTTAAAGACCATTGTCTTCATATGTGTAAAAACATGTTTTGTGACATCATTAAGAGTTTATATTTCTGTAACTATATTGAAACAAGGATAAGATAAACAATTAATGAGCAGTCAAATGAAAAAAAAAATCAAACTATTAAAACTTAATTCCAAGCTGTTTCCCAGGAAGTTGTGTAGGAATGTTGCTAGACTGTGTAGGGATGGGGTCAGGAAGACCAAGGTAATTCTTTGGTGATAAACACTTCATTTACACCCAGAAGCAGGTTACAATCCAATGACATGGAATGTGAAACAATTATGGGTAGTGCTTCAAGCTGTAATTGTTTATGGACATTAAAATGGGCATTTTCATTACGAACATTTAATCAATTATCTTAGTACTCTAGACCACCCACAGCAACGTATGTAACAAAATACCCCTTACTGGAATAGGCAGCTTGCATTCTCCACTCAGAGAAAGCAAAAACAGAACGGCAACTTATCTGACTGCTCAGAACCAGTGTTAGGTAAAACTATGGGATTTTATTAGGAACCTTGCTGAGATTCTGGCTCTGTTGTATCAATATTTTGGATATTGTATTTCAGTCTCTAGAGATGCCAATATTACTTCTTTCATTCTCAAGCAATAAAATGAAGAGAAAATGTCATTTTCCTATGGCATCTACAGTACATTATTGTTCCTAATGGCATGGAGTAATAACTGGAGATAAAAAAAAAAATGCTACACCTTACATGAGCATACTTTGGAGCTATGTGCATATCCAGTGAAACAGAAACTCAGAACTAAACAAAATAAGAACACAAAAACAGTCAGATTTACAAAACAGTGAAAGGGACAACTTAGTTGAATAACTAACTTGTTTTTAAAAGGAAATACTGTCAGGCTAAAAGATACATTAAGGATTAAAAAAAAAAAAGTTTCTCCTCTCCTTTTGAATGGATAATTTCAGTGACTTGTATTCTTTTTTTTTTTTTTTTTCCAAAACATTTAACTATTTAACTGTTTTAACTATCCAATTTATTTGTATTTGGAACTGAAATAGTATGACCTTTATGTTCCAAGCTCACTCAGCTTAATAAACCTCATATTTTTAAAATAAGTCTGCTTACTATACTGCAGAGATTCAGTAGAACCTATCAACCAGAATATGTGCTCTTGATCAACCAAAAAAAAAAAAAAATTTCTTTTTATTTTTTTCCTTCAAAGTAATGTTTATATATAATCTTTCATGTATCTACTATTTCTCTTACGTGTTCTGGCTGAAACTCTGGAAATCATGAGACCATTTTAATCTGTGTCACTGGCTCTTTTGATACACACATTTTCACTATTCTATTGATTTTTCTTCCTCCTAATGAGAATACAGCAACCATGTCTATGCACTTTTTTTTCCCCCAGAAAAGAAATCAATATTTTTTTGACTATAAAATAGTACGCATAACAGTTAAATGCTGACAATTTACAGAGCAGGCAGTTTATGTCTCTGTGAGGGAAATAAAAATACTTATCAAGAGTAAAAGAGGAAATGGACTAATCATAAATTACTAAGACATTAAGCAACTATGTACTCAATATTTTTAGTATTGCTTGATTACGGTTGTGTTATGTGTTGTACTGCATCTTTCCAGAAGAATACATTTTCATTTCAAATAAGCTCTCAGATATTCATAAAATCAGCAAGGTATTAGCATAATGAATATTGTATTAATACAAAAAGATTCATTGGAATGTTTAAATTGTTTTACTCAACAAATTTAGTCAAGTAAATTTATATTCTTAAACTGGTTATCACCATTCATATTTAAACAGTAGGGATGCTTTTTAAACTTTCCTGTCTGCATTCACATTCTGAAGCTTCTACATCCAGAAACTCTTGTGTACTATGATTGCATTCAAAGTAATTTTTTTCACTGATCACAGATTGATTTTCATATTTTGAAGTGAGCTTTTTTAAATAATAATCTCAGAAAAATAAATAAAAATTACATATGAACCATTCTAAGGAGATATGTTTGTCCTGATGTATATACTAGTGAAATTGCAACTCTAGATCATTCATGAGTTTACTTCTTTTGTAAGTATTTGTAATGATCATATTTATAGGAGATAATTTCTTGTATCCAGAAAGTAACCAAGGTTTGTGGAAAGCCTTTGTCAGGTATGGTGGTATCAAGCTCTCCACCAAAA